>JZLH01S0631052.1:175059-187559 GCA_001188425.1 Eucidaris tribuloides | reverse complement strand
CAATCACTCCATATATTTAACCCTACCTATTTTTAGCTACGAATTGTTTCATTTATGATCTCGGACAAGGCCACTTAATATGTTTGGCTTCTATTTTGCCACTGAATTGGCCTCTTTCACACGCTGGAAATCTCTCGTACCTTTTTTTTTCAAGTTCTCGTTACTATAATACTGTCAGAGCCCTTCATTACTGCTACAGTAACTGACTAATTTTTTCTTCATACTGTTCCAGGGGCGTCGGAGTGCGTGGTGGTCGGATTGGGGGGGGGGGGCAAAAATGGAAAAAAAGTCAAAAAATTCGCGCCTGCGGCCTCCCGCGCGCGCTAAATTGCAAAATATGAATTTTGCTTGGGTCAATTTCGTATATTTGATGGTAATTTTATGCTAATGTTTAATGATTGTAAAAGTGATTTCTAATGCTTTTTAAAACGAAAACACCCTATTTTCATACTATGAATTTTCAAGTCTGTCAAATTTCATTGGGGGGGGGGGGCAAATATCGTATGTTTGCCCCCCAATATTTTTCCATGGGGGGGGGGCATCGCCCCCCCCCCCCCCAGGTATCGAACGCCTACTGATTACTGTTCACAGTGACACAAATCAAAAGTACACCCGCAAATCTAGGGCCATAGGCTTACGCATACACGAATTACAAAGTTGATGCGAAAGACTAGTCGTTAAATCTGACAAAATCATCAGCGCAGCCTAGCCCCGCCCCGCGCGTTATGTAGCTAGCTAGCTAGCTATTGAAATCAGTTCGTCATGCATACAGCATACATGCTTACGTACGTACGAAGCTTTGTTGTTTGAGATTACTTGAAGGGGAAGACACCAGTAATAACGATGTTCTGCAATCATCATCAGGTATGACGACACCCTTTTCGTAGATTCACATTTTTTTTTATAGGCCTATATTTAGGCCTATTGCGCATTTTATTTTAAGGAAGGTCGACCGGAATAACATCGTCTATGTTACTAGACCTGCAGTGCAGGCTGCACCAACGTCAATCAATCCAACGGGCCGGTTTGGGCACGGCATGCGAGCTGTGACTGTTAATGGATAGACGGTGTCAGCCTAAAACGTTAGGCCAGCCCTCGACTAACGGGCATTTTTCTGTTCACTATAGCATTTCTCAGACTCAGCTGTTGGCATTCAACAAACTAAAACAAAAACAAACAACAACAACAACAAAACACTGAGTCTAACGTTAGATCTAAGTTAGTAGAGTAAGGAGGGTGTAAGAAGTAACGTAACTTAGAAGTAGAACTAACGTTACTTCATCATGACACTGACACAGTAACAGGGTCAGGCCAGGGGCAAGGCAACAACATTTTATTATTTTTCTTTGAAATACTTGAAACAACAGTCCATCAACGAGATTGGTGAATATATTCACATAGACTAAATGTTAGAGGTCTTTCTAAGTTATAGAGTCTACCCTTAAATTCAAAATTATGCTGGGAAATTGTGTTCGAACAGATCTAACTTAGTAACGTTAGACCTCCCTAGCTTGCTTCGAACAGATACCTTACGTTAGATCTTTCTCTAACGTTAAACTTCACTGGGGCAGACTCTGGGCTGAACTCTTTTTTAAACTGCTTCATGCCCTGCCCCTGGTCCAGACACAGTCAGACTGCAGACAAACATGCAGTAAGCCTTTATTTTTGACCTCTAATGAATAAGATAAATCCCAAATTAATCATGCTGGGTTCTGGGAAGCTGTACGTGCACTACTCTGGTTGTTACTACTGATACTGCTCCTTAAACTAATGCACAAACTAAGTAACGAGACCGTGAATGATTGTCACAGGCTCCCCGTAATCTCCGGCGTACAGGGCGAACGAGAAATGCATCAAATCCTGCTGCTCTCAAATGTGCGATACTCTCGCGCAGCTGGTCGCGCAGTCAAGCTAATTTAGCAATTTTACAGTTAAAATACTTATGTACAAATTAATTTATATGTCTATTACCATAAAACATCATAACATCTCTTGAAGTTGAAATGCAATTTGAAATTTGTCAAGTGATTAATGGAACTATTACGGTTTTTCTCTCATTTTTACGGCAATTCAAGAAACTTTTGTCCCGAAGTATGACGTCACTCAGTGTTAACACCGGGTGTTGTGTGATCGATAGTGCAATCGGTATCGTCTGCTTAAACCGAGCTCGGTGTTAGAGCTCGGTTTAGCAGACGATTTTGTTTCCTCAACACCAACACCAACACCAACACCGAACTTGAAATCACCCAATGAGTTTCAAATGTAATAATAGGTTATTTTAATGAATCAGTGTCTTAAAAAAATGTGTGAAACAATTTGTATATCCATTGATAGAAGCCAGAATGTCAAGTATTTTATTCCTTGCTGTAGAAATACATATTGTAGCTCATAATGTATGTTTAACTTTCATTTCAGTGTAAGACATCAGTCTTCTGTTGCTCTAGTCAAATTGCACCATTTTTTTTTCTAGCTGCATGTATCTTTTAATTGTGTATTTTTGTGTTTATCCTGTTTAGAGTGCTGGAGACCAGTCAAATGTAGCTCAGGCATCAGTTGGTCTTAAAGTTTCAACGCAGATAGATCTGGTGGAAAAAGTTCTAACTGTAAGTATGAATATTACAACTTTATAAAAGCTCAGTAGATAATACCAGTAAAATCACTGTTTGTTTGGTTTAAGAGTATGGGGGGGGGGCAAAACAAATCTGTCTTTTACTTATCAGTACTTTTCTTTACTCTTGCAGTGCTTCATTCACCAATTTGCACAGATCAAGAAATGTACTGAAGACAATGAGTAGGGATTTACTAATCCCTCTTAATCCACTTACTCAATACAATACTGTTCTGGTGTGTCCAGTGAGACATTCACACCTTTTATGCATGGAAGATGCATGCCTATTGTGCAAAAACTGCAAATTGAATAAGAAACCTGAACTTTACCCCAACTTCAACTTAAAAATGTGGCAAATAAAGAGTCAATGATAAGCAATTTTTACTTTTATTGATGATTTATAGTGAATTTCAACACTCCTTCCATGCTGATAGTCAATAAACGTCTTCAATCTGCCATAAACAGTGTACATGACCATATTTTTTATTTATTTATTTAAGTTTACATAAAAGAATGTGGTAGGGTTTATAAACATTAATTCATTAAATGCACACATTGCATATATATGTATACTAAGTTAACAGGCATTGTCATTGCAAAATACATACAGGAAATTTTAATAACAATAGTTTCATATTTCTAATTTTAGTCTCAATTCAAGAATTGAGTTGTTCAATGTGTATGAAGGAATCAACAAGAATGCTTCCATGTCAACCTGAGTCACAAATTAATGTATTGGTTATTTTTATGTTATTCCTTCTCCTACTCCAGTCACTGTTCATTGAAGTTGGAAACCCAAATATAACAATTTATGATGGTAAGTACTGTCCAAAAAAGTAGATCCAGTGTGATAAGGAAATAGAAACATTGTAACATATGGTGATATGTAATATCATCAACTTGAATGTATTACAGCTGTGAACATAAAGTTCATTACATGTTTTAAACCAAGGAGACTAGTAAACACTTTCCTGTTCTTGGTACCAGCAAGATTCTTACTGTATCTGTGTCAGGTATCACATTCCTTCTTGAGGGTTCTACAATTTTTTTCCTGCTTGTCAATCAAGTTTACCTTACATATTTGGTTGCCTTATAGTAAGGACCACTTGCATACAATTAAGAAAAAAATTGTCTTTCAATTACCCCATTTTTTTAAAGGCAAAGAATTCTTGAGGTGCTTAGCTAAATAAGATGATTGGTTAGATTGTCAAAAATGCGGGAGTAACTACAACATTGCCACAGCACATGTGATGCTCCATGGACTAGCCATAGCTGTAATATTGTTTAATATGTCTATTTCCAGAGAACATGGTCCTGTTTCTGCTTGAAATCCAATCCAAGTAGGGTAATTGTTACAGTGATAGGCTAACATTGTGGACCTTCAATTTAAAAAAAAAGTCAAACTTTGATATCTGAGCTACATAGTAGTGTTCAAATGGACAAATAAACACCCTAGAATACAAAAGTTTGGAAAGTTACACTGCCAATGGCAAGTTATACATGAATAAACAATAAAACTCGGGGCGAGTTTTATTAACCTAGGTGTACACACAGTAAGTCTATGGGAGGAAATGGGCAAGTGAATCTGGTCAACTTACGATTTTCACTTTTTTAAAGCACTAAATAATCATTTTAAAGTACAATTTTTTCAGGGCTTCATTTTTAGACCTCATCAAAGACACTGGTAGCATGGGGAATCATGCGGCTCAGATTTTTTTAACTGTGGTAAATGTTAGCCAATACCTTTAATAAACCTGTAAACTCTTCAATGAAATTTGAATCTCATAACAAGGAACCTTTTTCAAATTGTATTTGTTGTGTGTGTGTGTGTGGGTGGGGGGGGGTGGAGACTTTGAAGTATGTGATGTAGTGACCCCTATTCTATGTAAAAAAAATGAAGAAATACTCATCTATCTACCTACCTACCTACCTATCTATCTATCTATCTATTTATCTATCGATCAATCTATCTGTCTATCTATGTATATTTCTGTCTATTATACTCAAACAGAATTATGTTTGCAGGGATTATTTCTTTGATTCTTTTACAGTTCAAACTTATCCTGGGTCTTGGGTTTGCTGACAGTATTAGGTACTGCTATCTGTTGTGCAATATTTTCTCTTCAAAACTTCATATCTTTATAGGCAATTAGGCTCACATGAGAGTTAGAAAATACTTTGTTTTATTTTCTATTTTTTTTTTTCAGGATTTCTACCAACTGCCCTTACTCGAGTTTCAAAAGCTGCCCCTGTAACAACAGGTAAGCCATTTACTAATCTGTTATTCCTTTATTTCAGAATGTGAAGCTGTAAATTATTAACTTTGTCATGTATCAAATTAATTCATGAATGCATTTTTTTTTGCGCTCTTATTTTTAATTTTTTATTCTTGTATGTTCTCTCCAGCACCAGACGAAACAAGCCTAACCCAGCCCTCACAGCCAACAGAAAATCCTCTTGCTCAAAAATTGAAGATCATCACCAGAAAATTTCCGGAGGTAAAACCAAAACACACACACACACACACAAAACAAAGTCATATTAACAGTTCTAACCGGTGTCAAAAATGGCATGTTACATCACTGAAAAAAAGTTACAAATTTATGTATAATTCTCTCTATGTAAGTTAGAATAAGCAGCTAAGACACAGTTTTTCTTAATTGTGATGGGGATTGGGGTAGAAAGTTGGGGATGACTACAGCAATTCAATTAGAGAGTGTCTGACTAAATTTTGCAACAAGAATGCTTCAAAATGTCTGACAAGATAAAAACAAACAAAAGTAAAAGTCTTGTCATCAACTTACAATAGTCAAATAATATATTAAACTTACCAAACAGTATTTGTATTTTTTTTTCCATATTTTTAGGAGGCTTGCTTAGACATCAAAGATGCTTCATGGCAGATGGTCTTACAAGGTCAAAGGTGAGATATAGATTACTCATGTTAGGGCAAATAGATGACATTTGCAGGAAATTTGTGGTAATGAAAATGAAATTCATGATAAAGTTAAAGTTATTATTACGTTCTGATGATAAAGAAGACAAACATATTATGCAGATGTCGTGATTTGATAAAAGTTATGACAGTTGCAATGCAGATATTTGTCTTTTTAGTTGTATTGATCACAGTGTAATCATCGTGAATCTATCAGAAAACTTTGAAATGTGGTAGTGTATTGATGATAATCTGAATTTTGATGTTCATTATTTGTGGCTGTGATAATTCTAAAAATGTTGAGTGATAACTGGTGTTGATGAGGATGGTAATGTTAAAGATGGTGGTAATAATGATAATGATATTGCCATTAATTTCATAAATTTTACATTGTTGGTCACATAAATTCAGTTTACTTACATTTGTGAAAACCAAGTTTGTGGATTTAATGACAAAACTGATGCACAATTTATCAGGGAGAAATGATATTTTTAACTGAAAACTGAAAACTACTTGGCAGCTCAGCTAGGAATACTCCCCAGGGAGTGGAAATGGTGCACATCTTTGCGCAGGTTGGAATTCAGTATTCCAGTGACCAGGGTAATAATATCCAAGCGCATAGAGACCAATCTCCAATAGGTATTATACACTATATAAGAATGGACTATTATTATTATTATTATTATTGATTATCGTGGTTCTCCATGTGATGTTAACAGCTCTGAGAGCACTTACCAATAATGTGTTTCACTTCCATATTTTAGATCTCTCCAGTTCAATCTCAAGAGTGTGGTAATGACCAGTCAGCTAGCCAACCGTGATGGTATCATCTGCTCAGAGAATGGTGACCTGGTACTGCCACCCATCACATGTCATCTCACATGCTCGGGTAAAATACAATCACTTTGTTACAATATGTAATGGCTTAAAAAATGGACAATTGTAAACAATGTATACATGGCATGTTTTGCAATATATGGATTTTATGAACTTATCAAATTTGCCACAATCTTGAAATTGCAACATCTGAAAAATATAAATCAACCATAATACCAATTGAGATTTAAAAATAACTACTCATTAAAGCCCAAGTTTAGTTTTGGGAATTTTTTGTTTGTGAAAGCTTTATGCCCCAAAGTCATAACCCTGCAATAATAGATTCTGAATGTATTTAGTTTTTTTTAATTAATTAATGAAAAATCTCGGGGGGACCCCCAAAAATTTTACATTATAGCATCTAAAGGGTTAAAAAGGCAGAATCTATTATTGCAGGGTTATGACTTTGGGGAATAAAGCTTTCAAATAACAAAAAATCCCCAAAACTAAACTTGGGCTTTAACTATTTACCAAACTGTCAGCTTTGCCACAACTTGAATTGAAACCCTCTTTTAGACAATAATATGAAATAATCTGGTATCCAAACTAATAAATACTAAACATACTTTCAAAAAATACAATATCCGATTTGTGCTGATGTGCATGATAGTCATCACAGGTATTTATTCAAGTAGTTTTATTTGTTCGATTATTATTTTCTGATAGATGTGGATCTGGTGAATGCTGCCTCGACCAAGCTGTTCAGACTAACTACCATGAAGACATATCTATTGGTAAGGTCATTTTCCTTTGTAGATTAATGCATATACAGAGTTATTGTGTTAGTGGTTTTGTGTTGCTGCCTGGAACAACAAAACGCATGCAGTGCAGAAGCACTAATAGCAGCCATTTGCCTTGGATGTGACCATGTGACAGATGACAGGCTAGCCAAGCTAGCAGTGGACAGTAGTATGTGATGCTATTATCAGCAACTTTGATGTTGTTATGTTTCTGATTTGTGATACACATCTAAGCTGAGGATCTTGTTACTGTAATGAGCACTTTGGCTAACTTCCTCCTTTTCCTATTTGCCATGCCTAGCTTGGCCAGGAAGGCTTACAGCGACCTTGGGGAATACCCTCTGCATTCAACATGGAGTTGTAGTACTGAATATTTGAATATTTATTCATTTTCTCTGCATAAAACATCAATAACAACAGCAACAATAATATAAATCATCCACTATAGAAATATGAAATTCATTCAATATAAATACATACAATAATAACATAACATTAATCTGACAGTGACTTATAATTTGATTATCAAGATTGATCATACATTACTCATTGGTTTATATGAATATATAAGACTAAGAAATAAACGCGATACAGATTATGCAGAGGGGCTGGCGTCATGAGCTTTATAGCTTGAAATTGGCATCAGCCCAAAATGACGATACAACAGTACACATTGTTACGAAAATAATGTATACAAGTTTGCTCACAGTAATTATGCATTATAATACAAAATTACTGTAAGCAAAGTCTACTTTACCTTCCATACCCTATCCTTACACACTATTAAAAAAAAGTAGACATTGCTTGACATTTTCACTTTTAAATTAAATTTTTGTTTCAGGTGAATGAGAGAAGTGTCCAGGTTGGGCTGGAGCTACAACGAGGTCACTCCCTGTATGATGAGGAGGAGGTGCTGTTCTGGGCGGGGTGGGCCATGGATGCTGTGGCGTTACAGAAACCACAATCATCCTCGACAGGGTCAACATCATCAGTATCCTCCACCTCCTCCTCACCACCATCATCTCCTCCAAGGAAGCTGTCTCCATCCTCATCACCTCCAACCATCAAACCAACAAGGTAAGTCCAGAAATGTTTCAGACAGATATGTCATAATATTATCATACCAATATTTGAGATTTGTCCTTAACCTTCAATTAAATAAGGAATGAGGAATGTGTTTGTATTGTTTGAACCTACAAATTAATCACTTTGAAACAGTGTCAGTTTTGTAATAATCTATATTTGAAAACAAATATATCGCCGCTAATGTGCGTGTAAAAATGATGTATTCAGTCATGGCAATAAAAACAGAGTTCATTTCAGGGAAGATTAGAAAATGTTTCATAATTGAAGTTGTGTGTGACTGTTGTTATTTTTTTTTCATTGTCTAATAATGTATAATGTAATAATGAATAAAATAGTAATTAGAATATATGTTTAATTTATAATAAAATGTATATAAGTCATGATATTTGAAAATGAAACATGTTTCAACAACCATATTAATTTATTTGTAAAATGGGTAATTTGTATATCACCAAACAGAATATTGTGGATGAACAAATGTATAGATTGATATAATCATATATATACACTTACATAAGAGCAATCATATCTCTAACCCTATTCCTTCTTCCTCCTTCTCTCTCCTTTCTCTTCAGGTCAGAATGGGAATCCTGGCAGCACTTCTGCCTACCAGTTGACCTTGACCTCAATCTATCTGACCTCTCATGTCAGGTCAGTTGCCAGGATGTTCCCCAGTGTGCCGTCCGACTTGCCACCCTCCATGGCAGCTGGAGTGTCACGTCAGATGCGGGGAGGGCAGTACAGAAACCTTTTGCCTATATCAGGTAACAGTGACGCAATATACAGAACTTTTATCACACTCTCCCTGAAAAATAATAAATGAACCTTGCTTTGTTGTGTTTTATTTGTAAAGGTTTTTGTATGTTTTTGGATCCAAGCCAATCTTATATTTTCTTGTTGCTGAGGAAATGGGTTGATGTTATTTTAATTTGACCCTATCTTGTCTAAATCTAGTATTGTGTCATACATGGTAATATATGTGACCTTTTACCACAAATCAACCAATTAGCCACTGTAGAATCTTCGCTTAAAAAGATGGAGTGGTGACTAACACTTGGGCTGAAAAATGAATTTGGGATTTGGGGTGTTTAAATATTTCCTGCATGGTACAGTGCGGTGAGGCATTTTTGGGAACTCTTTACCTGTGGTCACAAAAAAGACCTAGGCGATGAGGTTTATTCCTCACCCAGTAAATTCTAAATCACATGTCGTAAAAAAAACAAAAACATTCATTTACCATCTTTCAAAATTCAGAAGTAATTTTGTATTTTTTATGCCTCCGCAACGAAGTTGCCGGAGGCATCATGTTTTCGGGTTGTCCGTCCGTGCGTCCGTCCGTTACCGGATCTCGTTACCGCGATAACTTGAGAACCCCCGATCGGATTTTGATGTAACTAGGACCAAGTATGTACTATGAGCCACCAATGAACTGATTAGATTTTGGAGCTGAAAGGTCAAAGGTCAAAGGTCACTGGGCCTTAAATATGTCTGATTTGGGCTCAGGGAAAAAAATTCATTTTTTCTTTCGGGGGCTCCAAAATCAATTTTTGTGAAAATTTCGGGGGCTACTTTTTGAACTTTCGGGGGCTACTTTTTTCGTTTCCGGGGCTCCATTTTTCGGGGGCTACTTTTCCACTTCTTAATAATTAATTGTTTTATGAAGACTTTACTGATGACCACTTCCAGGATATAAAGTTATTTGACATACTGTACACAGCAGGGGGAAAAATTCGTTTTTCCTTTAAGGGATCTTTTTTCCCACTCAGTAAAAATTTGGAAGGGGGGGGGGCTACTTTGGGTTTTTAAAATTGTGGGGGAGGGGGTACTTTTCACAGTAATTACCTGAATTGAACACAATGATATATTTCATTTTTAGTGATTGACTTATTAAAAGCTAGTTTTTATTCGAATTCAAATTCAAACTTATTTCAAATTCCAGATAAAAAAAACAAATACAACATTAGAAATCTATAAAACAAAATTACAATATTTCATCAGAAAAATTTGGAATTGAGGAAGACTGCATAAAACATCAGAAAATTCTGTCAAAGCAGTATTCCTTGGACTAGTCTATAAACTCAGGAGGGGGGGGGAGGAAAAAACAAAACAAAGAAAAGGAAGACAAATTAACACACAAAATATGAAGAGAACAAAACAAGAATTAAGAAGGAGGAAACAAAAGTAAAGAAAAGAAAAACAAAGAAAAGAAAAAGAAAAAAAGGAAATAAAGCAGGAGTGGAAGGAGGAGAAGAAGAAGAAAAGGAAAAGGGGAAAAAGGAGGAGGAGTAGAAGGGAGAGAAAATTAAAAAAAAGATGAGAAAAAAGAACAACTTAGAAGGAAAAGAATCAGGAAAAAATGAAGCCAAAATAGATGGCTATAATAATTGATGTCCTAGCAATGTAATTATAATACATAAGTGTTTAGTTGTAGGCTTTGTAGCATCATTAAAAAAAATGTAAAAAGACGATAAGAGAGCATACACATTTTCTGAGAAATGTTTTGACCTAGCAGTGGACTTTGAACCCGGCCCCTGCCCAAGCTATTGAATGCAGACAAAGGAATGTCTGGGCACAGTGCCAGAGACGGTAACACGATCTCTGTAGGGATTATCGTCGCCTATTGTTTAGTCTAGATACCATGCCTGTGTACGGCAGGGAACATGCAAACATGCATTAGTTAGCTATCGTAACTCTTGATTATCCATGAATAATAGTTTGGCAGTCAGACTAATGTACTTTCCCATGATCTGGGCTGGTTTTCAGGTGCCAGGCGTGTTTGTTTTATTGGCCCTTTTGTGAAAGTCGTCGGCAGGGATAGTCACTAGATCGGGCGGCCTAATTTCCGGGGCGGCTTTACTGGATATAGTCGCCCCCGAAACCATGATTTTTCAGAATTTCCAGGGCGCTTTTCTTCCTTTCAGGGGCGAAATCGCCCGCAGCCCCCGTGTATTTTTTTCCCTGTTTGGGAGTAACTTGAGCAGCGCTGGTCGGATTGTGCATGTGAACTTGGTGAAGTATGATTAAAGGGTCACCAATGAACTGACTAGATTTGGAGCTGAAAGGTCAAAGGTCACCTGGGCCTAAAATATGTCTTGATTTGGGCTCGTTACCGCGATAACTGAGAGCGGCTGGTCGGATTGTCATGTAACTTGGGTGAAGTATGTATTAAGAGGCACCAATGACTGATTAGATTTTGGAGCTGAAAAGGTCAAAGGTCACAAGGTCACAGGCCTAAAACATGTCTGATTTTGCTCGCTTACCACGATTACTTAAGAAAGGCGTGTTGGATTTGAATGTAACTTGGTGAAGTATGTATTATTATGGCACAATGAATCTGAATAGATTGGGATTCAAAGGTCAAAAGTCACGAGAGTTATAGATGTCTGATTTGGGCTCGTTACCATAACTTGAGAACGGCTGGTTGAATTTTCATGTAACAGGGGGTGAAATGTATTACTGAGGCACCAAATGAACTGTCATTAGATTTTTGGAGTTCGAAGAGGTCAGACAAGTCAAGAGCGTCACTCGCACCTTAAAATAATGCTCTGATTTGGGCTCGCTACGAGACCCGATAACTTGAGAACGCGCCAGTCAGGATTTTATGTTACTTGGGTGAAGTATGTATATTAATGAGGCACCAATGAACTGACTTAGATTTTGGAGGTTCCAATGAGAAGACAGGTCAAAAGGTCACCGTCACCTTAAATATGTCTGATTTGGGTCGCTAACAGCCGCCGATACTTGAGAATGGCCAAGTCAGATTTTTAACTGTTTACTTGGGTGAAGTAGTTACTATAATGAGCACCAATGACTGATTAGATTTTGGAGGTGAAAGGTGAAGGTCAAAGGTCATCGGGCCTTAAATAATGTGCTGATATTGGGCTGTTACCGTGATTACTTGAGACGCGCTGGTCAGATTTTCATGTAACTTCGGTGAAGTATGTATGTATGAGCACAATAACTGATTAAATTTTGGAGCTGAAATCAAAGGTCACTGGGACCTAAAATTTGTCTGATTTGAGCCTCATTGGCGGCGATAATCATTACTAGAACTGCGTGAACTTGGAATGTTTACTGTAACCTTGGTCCACAAGGTCACCATGTCCGGCTTATGCTCGCTATTCATTTCATAATTCGCTCTTTTCTACCATCGGTACTTAAAAGCTTTTCAAATACTACATCAATTGCGATGCGAGTGCGAACTGCGGAGGCATAACCCATGCGACTGCGCGACTATTCGAACTGCTCTAGTTTT
>JZLH01S0631052.1:151097-172567 GCA_001188425.1 Eucidaris tribuloides | reverse complement strand
GGACGTCGCAAATTTGGTCTCAAAAGATGCGCGACATTCGAGAGAATAAAGTCATGAAACGCCGTGGCAACTGCTTCGCGCGTCGCAGACATTTTGCGCGAAACGTCGGGGGGGGGGGCGGATTCCGCCCCCCTCCCCCAGCCTTTTTAGGGTTAAGACCATTTTTCTCCCTTATCATATTTACAATTATACCTTCTGCTAGTGTATAAACTTTTTAGGTTTGTTAAAATGAGTTATATATGTCCACAATTGGAAAGTGTTTTTATATTCTGTCTGTTTGGAGCGTAATTTTTTATGTGTCTGTTTATTTCTTGTTAAATACAAATAAATTGTTATTTTCTGCTTAAATTTTCAGGGGGAGTATGCACAGTGAACAACTCTACTTGCTGGTTGGTGAATCAGTCCGCACCCCCTCTGGAGCCATGCTTCCCACTAGGCATGTCTGGGGGACTGTATTTGCAGTAGAAGCTTTGGATGCAAAGGTAACACGGATCATAGATATGATGTACCAGTACATCAAAGGGACTGTTTGACCATGAAATTGTCAGAACTGAAACCTTGAACAGTAAACTTGATTCTAATATCATTGTGTCATAAATAGGGGACTACTTCCAATCGTGCCATTGCCCTTTGAGATTTCTGTTGATAAAATGTAATTTAGTTGATTTAAAAGTGATGTATGTGTATCAAAACATCTCCTGGACTGTAACAAATTGATGTCTGTGATATGGACCTTTGTTCTTGGTTTTGTCTGGTGGGCCAGTGATCATCTGGGTTGTGACCTTATGTGATGATGATTGTGGTGGTAGAGATGATGATGATGATGATGACAATAGTGACGGTGATGATGATGACAATAATAGTGATGGTGATGATGATGATGGTGATGATGATGGTGATAGTGATGATGATGGTGATAGTGATGATGACAATGATTATGGTGATGATGACGATGATGATGGTGATGATGATGACGACAATGGTGATGATGGTGTTGATGACGATGATGATGGTGATGATGATGACAACAATGATGACGGCAATGGTGATGATGGTGGTGATGATGACGATGATGATGATGATGACAATGTGATTGTGATGATGATGTGATGTGATGATGATGATGCCGACGATGATGTTGATGATGCTGATGATGATGATCGTGACGATGATTATGATGATGGTGTTGATGATGATGGCAATGATGATAATGATGATGATGATGTCTATGTTATTTCATCTACATTCTCCTTGATCTAGATGGACTTGTCTCCTCTCCTTATTGACGTGGAGTTCTCAGTTCACTCGTTGCATCTTGAGAGCAGTCCCTCCCTCCATCTTCTGATCCAGCATGTGGTCAAGACAGTGCTGGACCTCAAGGGTCCCGCTAACACCTCGGCCAGGCGTAGGGTCAAGCTGGACAGCTCCCTCAGCAGGGCTCATCGCAAACACCGACTGGCCTTCAGGCTGCATGATTGCAACACCTTCATTTGTAGTTCCATGAAAGGTTTGTGCTTTGAAGAACTCATTTCACTTCCTTTCATTTTGTTTTCCCACTTTGCATACCATATTTTGCAGCTTCATTTTAGCATTATGGCTGTATTTGCATAATTTAAATTATGGATTTCATTTAATTCAGCATGCCCTATTTGTATTCATTATCTGTTCACATGTTTGTGTTTTCTTGATTGTAATTTGTAGTAAAGAAATGATATACATTTCACCTATGTTGCTGTGCTATATAATCAAAAAAGACAGAGAAAATTTTCAAAGAGGTTTGAATATTTATTTGTGTCAAGCCTTTTCTGACATAGTGACATCAAGCACTTTTTTTTTACTTCTGCAATATCACTTTCAAATAACTCTAACTGTTGGAATATTCAGGATGAAAACAATTTTGTGTGAACAATGTAAACTGACTTTCAGAATATGTCATTTTGAAGACAATACTGTGAAAATCTGGAAATCTTATAAATCTTATAAAGTTCATTGTCTGGATAAATGAATATCTACAGGTATCCAAAACCGTTATATTCTATCTATTCATCATGGCGTACATCTTTACACTTGTTTCTACTCTGTAGATTTTATTAAATAGTGATTTGTAAGGACCCCTGGGTAGATATTTAGTCAGACCTAACCCAAGTATGTACTCTGATATGTAGATGAACTTGAGCAATCCATTGTCAAATTCTTCTTGTCTCTTCTCTGTTCACTTCCAGATAGTCTCTTGGTACACATTGATATGATTGAGATGAGCTCAGCAACCAGTCAGGCTACCTCATCAGTAGATGGACTCAAGTTCCTGATTGTCAAGAGAGAAAGCAAGGTGAGGGTCTTAGTCATATGACCTAATTTATGCAAATTTATTCAAAATCACACACACAAAAAATGATATATTTCTCAGTGGATTTTAATTTTGTTTGTTTTATCTTATAGGACTTGGTGGGGGCTTTCAAATTTGTACACAAAAGTTTGAAATTCATTAATTATGCTAATTTATGCAAATTTATTCAAAATCAATGAAAAATGCCCCTAAGGCCTGAAAGACTGAAATGGCATAATTTTGAATGCGTTCTGTCAAAGATCATGATATACAGGTGAAACATATATAATGCATTGCATAACTTTCTTGTTACACTAATCCTTACTCAGAGTGATACAAAAAAAAAATTAAAATAACTTTATAGAGAGACATTCTAAAGCTTGTCCTGCATTTTTAATCGCTGACAAGACCACATGAAAATCTTTTGCATGGTTCTCTTTAATGCATATCCAATTCTTACCTCTAACCAAACCTTTTGACGATATATAACTATTTAATGCTCTCTGTCCTTTCATCTCCCAGGTCCAGAATTGTCCCACATACTCAAAGCTCCCGGAAAGTCTACTTCAAGTCAAAGAGGTGTCCGCCAAGTACACAGCAGCAGAGAAGGTTATATCCAGCAAATAATTATATGTTTTTTGTTGGGGGAAGGAGGGGAGGCAGGGTACAGAGGGTGTACATATATTGATTCAAATTCAAGTTGCAAAATGATTACAGTAATAAAATTCAAAGGCAGTCTGGTAAAAACTAGTTGTAAACTATTAATTTGTATTCATAACTTGTGCATTGAAGTATTGGTACGGTATGTAGACTCCACAAAGAAACCACTGTAGCGTTTGATTACACTGCCAAGACTCATCACTTGACATTGTGGGGAATATTTGTGTCCCCAACATATCATTTTCATGTTCTTAGATGTGTCCTACAAAGAATATTTATGGCAATAGATACTTTTTGAAATGGTAACTTCAGATTCATTCCAGTTTTTCATGTTTATCTAGGGATCTCTATATAAACAAAGGTAAAGGCATTATGTATTACAAACAAAGTTAAAGGCATTATGTATTACAAACAAAGTTAAAGGCATATGTATTATAAACAAAGTTAAAAGCATATGTATTACAAACAAAGTTAAAGGCATATGTATTATGAACAAAATTAAAGGCATATGTGAGCCGCTCCGACGGTAGGGGGCAAAAGTCGCAACGGACGAAATCACAGAAAACGCCAAAAACCAACCCATACCACTATTTTGGTGATTTTTTTTTATTTCAGTTTTGAAAAGTTTGATATCTATTCTATCTAATGTGTGAGTTTCAGCTTTGGATTCGAATTCTAAATACCCCAAAACAGCGATTTTCCAAACCCTTTTCGACGGGTCAAGTTGTCGTTCGAGCGAACGATCATCCGAAACCGGGTTGCTAAGGACAGTGTCACGTGACATCGGCACGCGGCGTATTTCCAGTATAGCTTTTTCACAGACAGTATACTTGGTGTGTGACTGTATGCGTGAACATGTAATGCTTTACTTTTTTTAATCAAACAGCATGAATGAAAATAAATTCGAATAAGCTTGGGAGGGGTACAGCTACTCCGTCCTATCGCTCGTGTAGAATTTCTATTCATTAAACACACTCCTTTTCCCCCCTGTACGGCCCATACTTTTGACAGGAAAATTGTTTGGAATTCTCTGTTTGATTTCGGGATGCTATAGGGAAATTTTAAGAACGAAAATGCGTAATCTCTCTTTCAACAATCCAGTGCCGATCACAACACAGATTTATATAAAGTGCACCGCAGAGAGAGGTGTGAATTATTTTCGTGCCTCCCTTTTTACATTGGTTTGAATTTAAGAGTTGAGATAATTAAAGAAAGTATTGTACCTTGCTGAAACTGAAAACGGTGAGTGTTCTCTCTTTCAAGTTAGTTTGTTTGCAACTGGTAAAGTAGATAATACACAAACAACTATTAAAAAAGAAAACAATAGACCCGGATCTCGGCCAGGCAGTGCTACGCGTGTTAATCCCCTGTCTATAGAAAGCGTTTCAAACTTGTTGAGGGATGAGAGTTACGTAAGAAGCATAAAAGGGTCTACGAGAAACTTGCATACCCATACTACATAAGTTATATACATGTACATGGTCTTGTACTTCTTCCAGCAAAACACGTGGATAATTAAAAAAGAACCAGTAGCATACACGGATTTCATGTATTGCTATGGAAGTATTTTTATTTCTGCTATAGGAAAGGTGAATGTGTTTGAATTATGAAAAAAATACAGAACGCACGATCTTACACAAATTATTATTGGTTTCCAGACTTAATAACGATCTCGCATAACTATTCTTCTTCTGCAATTCTTACATAACTCAAGTGAAAGCTAAAAGTGATGTTCTCTCTTAGAACTGGAAACGACAACAAAAACTGCTGTAGATATAATTGCCGCAGCAAATGGCTATACAGTGACATACAGCAAGAACTGGGTTGTAGCGTTAAATTTACATACGGTGTTTGTGTTTGTTATTCTTTTTAGAAATTTTAGCACAACATCAATATCAAAAACAATGAAAACACTATTTTACCATAATGGATTATATTAAGATTAATTAAATTAAAGATTGCTATGATTGTAGCGACACATTTGCGCCGAATGGCTGCAGATTAGCGGTAGTTCCATTTTACATTGTCACATTCATCATTAAACTTTCCACTGTAAACATTAATAAATGAACTTGACATTTTGCATACAACTGGACAAGAGTACCGTCTGTCACCATGCCAATTTTCAACTTTTTTGATGCAGTTGAAGCCCAGGTTGCTAAGGACTTTTTAGGAATTATATCACTAATTCAAGGGCGCATCCGCACCCGACTGAGTTTGAATTCATGGTGAAACTTTAAACGCCAATTTCTCCGTTAACTTCCTTGGCGCGCTGTCTAAAAATTGAACTTTCGGTCGCGTTTTTCGCCCCTTTCCTTTTGCGTATATTACAAGTGTTATATATCATTTTAAAGCTAAGAATATGGAGATTTTGAATCAAGCAAAAAACAGAAAATGATTTTTGCGACTTTTGCCTCCTACCGTCGGAGCGGCTCACATATGTATTACAAACAAAGTTAAAGGCATATATATTATAAACAAAATTAAAGGCATATGTATTATAAACAAAATTAAAGGCATATGTATTATAAACAAAATTAAAGGCATATGTATTACAGTCAAACCTGCCTTAACGACCACCTGTATATAACGACCCCCTGTTCATAAACGACCCACTCAAGTTCCCCCGCAGGAAAATGCATGTAATAAGAACTCTGTATATAACGACCAACTGCTTAACGCGACAGCGACCGCCCATTTTGCCCCAAGCAAGCCACATAACCTGAAAATAACGACCCCACAACTCCGGTGTGAACAATGTCGCCGGCTAGCTAATCCAGCTGGCATGAAATGTGTCTTCAAAATCCTAAAATAACAACATCAAAGCAGACAGTAACTTGCCGACATGGGGTTTTCAACATTTAAGATATTCCAGGTATTGTTTGTCACAAACATGCTACTTTGGTAAGCCGAGAGTAAAACTTGATCTCCGCACGCATCGCTAATTCCACACACGTATCAATCTGTGTACTGAACTGTGCAGCTGCCATATCAATGAACAGCTCGTACATGATTATTTCTTCAAATAACATCAAGTGGAGTTGAAAAAATACATTTTTCATGAAAAGAATTGAAAGTAATTGACCACACCGTCATTTATTTTTGTCATTGATTTTTTTTTGTAACCGCACCCGTTCAGAAGCTATCCTTGGTAGATAATCAAGCGTCTGCTTATCGCCTTGACAGACCACTGCATAATGCATAGCACTGCACGACCCTCACACACAACACACACACACAAGCACACAAGTAACCAGTCATAAACACAAATCTCCAGTGGTCATAAACATCAGACAAGAAGCAGTTTTAATTGTCACATGAGGAGAAAGGAGAAATGATGAGAAGAAGGAGAAAAGGAGGAGTATGAGTCTTTGTATACATGTAACACTGTAGTTGGATTGAGTTTTGATGAAAAAAATAATATTAAAAATATTGATATTGATTATTAAATTGAAACTATAGAATTGTCTGTGAATTTTTTTATTTAAACATATACAGATTTTTTTCAAACAAAACATAATTTTTAAAGTTGAATTAAAGCAAATGATAAGGTTTTAGTGAATATCTCCTACATACATAATTATTGAGTGTGTCGCTAGAACTTTGTACAATTTATCAAATATACTCCTTCCATAACTTATGCGCCAACCTGTATATAAAGACCACCTGCTCATAAAGACCACTTTTGTTGTTTCCCTTGAGTGGTCTTTCTATACAGGTTTGACTGTACAAACAAAGTTAAAGGCATATGTATTATAAACAAAAAAATTAAAGGCATGTGTGTTATAAACAAAATTAAAGGCATATGTATTATAAACAAAGTTAATGCGGCATTTCATTGTGTTCTTCCCATGTCTAGAGCCTGATGGTACAACTACTGGAAGGCATCAAAGTATCATGGGATACATCCAGTCACATGACCATCTTCCATCACGTCAAAGACCTGTTGACATTCTCTACTGAACTCAAAGGTTGGTCACATTACTAAGGCTTATTTTTGTAACTTTTTGCTCTCTCTTAGATGTTAAATTCCAGAAGCATATTGTGATAAGCATTTTACAATTCATATCCTCCAGAAAAGTGTCTCCAAAATGTATTGTTTGCATCAAACCTGACTCATATTTTAAATGGTTGTGGACTGATGAAATGATCGAAGTTAAATGTATAAGTCACTGAAACCCTTGGACTGAACTCAAAGGTTTGTCACATTACTGAGGCTTATTTTTGTAACTTTTTGCTCTCTTTTAGATGTTAAATTCCAGAAGCATATTGTGATAAACATTTTACAATTCATATCCTTCAGAAAAGTGTCTCCAAAATGTATTGTTTGCATCAAACCTGACTCATATGTTAAATGGTTGTGGACTGATGAAATGATTGAAGTTAAATGTATAAGTCACTGAAACCCTTGGAATTTGAAGTCAAAGATTGCAAGTTTTTAAAGGGTCAAGGCAGCAATAAAGTTAATGAACTCAATGCAGTCAAATTGCTCTGGTCTTCTTTTAATTACTTTTCTACAACTAAAATACACATTTTCCTTAAAAACAAAATTAGGTAATCACAAAGTATTCCACTTTTTTCAATCATTTTTGCACGTATCTACCCTCAAAATTCTAAGGAGATCATCAGTTTCATTTCAGTTCATTGGCCCATAAATGGAAGTTTGCGTGTTGTGTAGGGACAGTTATTTCCGTTATTCAAAAAATCCCTTTTCCGCGTTTCAGAAATCTTAAATTCCGTTCACATGCCTTGAAAAAACGGAAAATTCCGTTTGCCCCATAGACTTTGTATACATGAAAAAAGTGGCAATTCCGTTACAAATAAAAATCAATACAAATTCATGAGATTTGTCGCACGCAAAATCAATAGGGCATAACGATATAAGCTGTGACAAAAATCCTTTCAGCGTTAATACTTAATTTGGATGCCTTTAACGTTAGAGATTTGATTTATTCCACTTTCTACTTTCCCCGACTTTTCCTAGTACATTTTCTATCGCACATCGCATCACACCGAGATCACGCTTGCTTAGTCCCACATAAGCATCGCAACTTTCAGTGATGCAGCCGCTAGCGCTGTGCATCAGCTGAGACGTAACTGTTTGCGTGCATTCCCTGTTATGATCACAACAAAACACTGTCGCGCTAATGGTCGCAAGTCTAAAGACGGTGGATTCCCACCGCGTACAGGTATGTGCAGTCGTAGTGTGCACTATCGTATGCGCACAAATATTCGGACACCTGATTCATGGCCGCCCGTACTTGTATAGACCAAAGATCAGTAGAGCGCTGCGAAGCGCTAGCGGCGCTATAACGTCTTTGGTATAGACGGCCGGGCCCGGATACTGTGAATAGACACGTTTTCCAGTGTTCGTAGAACAAATCGACGAAGATGAATTTTATTTGAATAAAGTCGAAAATGTTCGCATCAAAGTGATTGTGTTGGTGGTTTGTTGTGATTATTTGATGATAGGAACATAGGCTTTTGTGAATTGATTGATCAAGGTTGTTCTTGTCATTTGTTTGTGGTTTGTGATCTGTGATGTTTCTCTGTTCACATCAGTGTGTTCCTGCAGACGACGCTGTGTTATTTTCGTAGTCAACTACTACGTCGAGAATCCATGTCGATGCACTGTGCCAATCGCCTGGTGTTGTGGGGTGCAGAGTTTTTTAACTGTTTCGTTGCTTTTCAGAGCAATTTGTTTGGTCAATTCTGTGAATTTCTGTACAAATTTCGAGGTTTCCACTTCGAAAATGTTAAACATTTGAGGAAAAATAACGTTTTTCCGTGATTTTCCGTTGAAAAGCCACTTTCCGTTTCGAAAGCTGTTGTTCCTGTAATTCCGTCCGTTTCCTCGCGAGATCGCGAAATCATGTCCCTAGTTGTGTACAGCATATCTAAATAATAAACATTCCCGCAAATATGTAACTGTTCTATATACACCATAGCAATATCAAATCACATGCATTTATTTTCAGAATAATTACAGTATTTCTAGAAAGGGATCCGTAATGGCTGTATGAGTATTTGAATTATTCAACATTATAATTCCTTGATGGTTCACATGTTTTTACGATAAAAACCTTATTTGTGATCTATTTTGCAGCGTTGCTTCCGGCCAGTGATGCCTCAGCATCTAGTGTTGATTCCCAGACGATGGCAGCATCACAGTCATCTGATATGAGTGCAATAGTCAAGGTCAGAGTACTAGAGTTCCATTACAAATTATCCAGAGGACACAAGTAAGTAGTACTTATCGTCATTCGTCTAGCATACGTTCCCGGCAAAAGGGCTTTAACACGAAATTGTCTCTAACTTCAAACAATTGGCTCTTTTCACATGAAATCAAAGTAGTATGATATTTTCAGATCCTTCTGTCAGTCTGTTAAGTGCAAATATCAAATAAGGCTATATTCTCAAATTAGAGAAAATTGTTTAGGCCCTTCTGCCAGGAACATGTGCTAGGGACCTTCTGCCGGATAACCGACGTTATGTCATTGAAGTGAACATATTTTGTATTTGAAATGTCATTTACTTTTTATATATTTTTAATTTGTTACTGTATTTTTTAAAAAGCCATGAACTATGTTTCACCTTTTCAATTACTTAGCTCATTTGGATGTTCTTTCAGTATTTCTATAATGGTGTACAAGTGAAGAGTAGTTCAATAAGAGGAACTAACCATTACTGTTTGTTTTCAGAATTCCTTTGCAAAAACCCTGTTGCTAAAATATCTTTGCATTGTTACTCAGTGTTCATTGATACAAAGTCATACCTTAAAACCATACCACAATACCTATAGATACTAGGTAATTTTAACTCATAGAGTTGGTTGTTAGACTAGAAAGACATTGATTATTCTGAACATGTTTGCATAGATTTTTTTACCATGATTTTAATTTAAATTTTATTGTGTATTTTTTTGTTTCAGAAACTTCATCCAAGCAAATGAGTTGTACCTTGTAAAAGAGGGCACTCGAGTGTTGAAGGCGACATCATCAGAAGTCATCCTAGGGTTTGATGGCCACCATCTCTTCTCCATACAGGTAAGTCTTCTCAAGACAGCTATCATCAGGAGGGTTCTGTCGGACTACTCCCCTCGAGGACAACTCCCCTGGGATGACTCCCACTTGACAACTCCCCTGGAAATTAACTCGCCTGGGATGACTCCCACCTGACAACCCCCTGGAGGACAACTCCCCTGAGATGACTCCCACCTGACAACTCCCCCAGAGGACAACTCCCCTGGGATGACTCCCACTTGACAACTCCCCCGGAAGATAACTCGCCTGAGATGACTCCCACCTGACAACTCCCCTGGGATGACTCCCACATGACAACTTTCCCCAGAAGTCAACTCCCCTGGGATGGCTCCCACCTGACAACTCCCCTGGAGGACTACTCCCCTTGGATGACTCCCACCTGTGCCAAGGGCCCTCTCAATATGCATCAGAACTAGATGGAGTACTGGGTTTTGAGTTTTTTAAATGCCCCAAACCAATTGCCAACTTAGACACCCTGCCTTTTAAGTCTGTGTGTAGTATAGCTCTAACAAAATGTTTATGGCAGAACTCTCTATGTTTTTATGCCTCCGCAACGAAGTTGCCGGAGGCATTATGTTTTCGGGTTGTCTGTCCGTCCGTCCGTTACCGGTTCTCGTTACCGCGATAACTTAAGACTGGCTGATCGGATTTTGATGTAACTACATGTATGTCCAAGTATGTACCATGGGGCATTAATGAACTGATTAGATTTTGGGGTTGAAAGGTCAAAGGTCAAAGGTCACAGGGCCTAAAACGTCTGATTTGGGCTCGTTACCAAGATGACTTAAGAATGGCTCGTCGGATTGTGATGTAAAATGGGTGAAGTATGCATTATAAGGCAACAATGAACTGATTAGATTTTGGGGTTGAAAGGTCAAAGGTCAAGGTCACAAGGCCTAAAATATGTCTGATTTGGGCTCGTTACCACGATAACTTGAGAATGGCTTGTCAGATTTTGATGTAACTTGGGTGAAGTATGTAGTATAAGGCACCAATGAAGTGATCAGATTTCAGGGTTAAAAGGTCAAGGGTCGAAGGTCACGAGGCCCCATTCTTATTGTCTTTACCACGATAACGTGAGAACAGCTTATCGGATATTGATGTAACTTGGGTGAAGTAAGTTTTATAAGGCACCAATAAAGTGTTCAGATTCTGAGGTTGAAAGGTTGAAGGTCAAATGTCACGAGGCTCCATACTTGGTGTTTTTACCACAGTAACTTGAGAACGTCTTATTGGATATTAATGTGACTTGGGTGAAGTACATGTATGTGTTATGGGGCACTGATGAATTGATGAGATTTCAGAGTTGAACGGTCAAAGGTCACGAGGCCCCGAACATTTCAATTTTGGAATTGGACGGGGGTGCGGAGGCATACCCACCGGCTGCGCGCAGCCGAGAATTCATCTAGTTTTGTTGTTGTTATTGTTATTGTTTTTTCTTTTCAATTTAGGCTGCTTGTATTGAGAAGCTAGTGAACAATGCACAGCTATTAGAGGACAGGGCCAGCTTTGATAAACTTGACTCTCCGACTAATAGAGCATGGTGAGTATGATACAACCTTTATCAATATCTGTAGCATAATCTTAAGAGACCCACAATTATCTACAAGCTGTACTTCTTTACTAGGATCCCTTGTTTGATATATCCACATTGTGTCATTATCACAGTCCTGACAAACCAGTGGAAAATCTGGGGGCATTATTTCTGTCATTTGATAACAAGATATAAGGGGGATAATGATCAGAACTGTATCCCTTTTTCACACATTTTAACATACATGCTTGAAAGGGATCCCTGAAGAATTAGTGTTCAAGTGTGATAACATAGACATCCAGTTCTGCCAAAACGAGAAGTTTTTCTTCCTTAAAATGAAACATTTAGTCCTGAAATGTTGACATACAAACTTACAAAATGCAGTTTTAAATCTAAATGTTCAAAATCTGAATTCATATATGTGACCTGTCACCACAAATCAATCAATAAGTCGCAATGGAAGTTTTCATGTAAATGCAGTAAATAGTAGAGTTGGGTTGCAAAAGTTGATTCTGGGATTCTAAGATTTCCTAAAGGTACATACATTAATCTTTTATCTGTCCAAATTTGAGGATCAGAAGTGATTCGGAAGTATGATTTTTCTTGAATTGAACTTAGACCATGTTTTTGCAGGAGCTTGAAAATTTGGCCGAATTTGATCTTGACATCGCGAGAGCAACCATAATATAACTCTGAATATAATTGCTAGTTATCCATCATCGTCAAGTCCCCCTGTAATAATTTTAAATTGTGGTATTACCACAAAGCTGCATTTATGAACTATTCATTGATGATACTTGTAAGAGTCTCTTAGAGTCTCTACTTTACGACAGTATGAAGAACACAATTCCCTATTTTTCCGACTTCTGGTGCATTTTGTGGTGACAGGTCACATATGCACTTTAAAGTTGTTCAGTAACAATCATGCATTTTTCCCTCATTAGAGACGAAGAACCAAATACCCCAAGCTGGGGTCTATGGAGAATGCATTGACAACTAAACATATTGTCCTTTGTTTTTGACAGGGGTATCTTCATGAGATCTTTGGACATTGTATTTCCTCATGAGTATGACTTCGCTGGCAATTACACAGAGGTTTGTACAAAAAATATTTATATATCCATGGGGTAGGGTGATTTTTTTTTGCCAAACATTACTTAAATCAATTCAGAAAGTTAGTTTTTTTTTTCAAGTATTAGAAGAAATTTTACTTCTGTTACACTTGTATTGATGTGATACTGAATGGAGTTCTTAATCCTGGAATATATGCATATTACAAATGTGATTGAGAAGCATATTTGAGTGGTAAAAAGGGAGAAAAGTGAACAAAGAAACCAAGAGAAGATGACAGGCAAATTAAGTATTGATTATCATCTTCAGTAGACACTAAAGAGCTTGTGTCAAATTTTAAAGCAAATGTAATTTTTCTTTGGAAAACAAAACAAAGCCCTCATAATTTACAAAAAGTTATTCGGTCCCTTGGCTTATCATCAGTAATTATACCACCAACTCTAGAAATGAAGAGAGTAAGACTCTCCCATTTCTTCTTTTAATTATTATTATTCATTTGGCATCAAACATATACAATATAACATTGCAGATAATAATACATATAAAATAGATTGTCCTTGTACTTTCTGACTTGGAAGAGTGCATAATTGTGAACATCTAAAAATACATGTATATAAATTATGCAAAAATGAAATATAAAATATTTTTATCACCCGAATGAATAAGTAATACAAATCAGAATTACAGGTGACTCCCGTTATAACAAAGTCCTTGGGACCAGCGCTTTTTTTTTCATTGTATCAAAATTTTGTTATAACCAAACAGTTAAATTATATTAAGCTATATAGACAATAATTTTTAGAGCTAAACTTTTACTTTGTTGTTACAAGAATTCTGTTATAACCGTGTTTGTTATAATGGTAGTGCACTGTGTACTATTTAAATTAGATAGATTGTATAAAAAATATAGTTGATATTGTGGTCAGTATGTTTTGAAATGTTTCCCATCTAATTTCAGATCATCAACATCAATAAGTGGTTGAAGATGCTGCATCGGAAGAAGAAAGTTGGAGATGAGAAGCTGTATGCCGACGTCTTGATCAGAGCTCAGGTAAAATATCATGTGGGGTAGATTGTGTTTGATAGGTTTTTAACATTGTATGGCTTTGAGTTGGACACAGAATAATCATATTACAATCTTATGATTTCATTGTAGTGTGATTGTTTTATTGCAAAGGAAATCTTACACATTTTCTTTGTCAATGACACAAACGAATGCAGCCATTTGGGTATGACATTTTCACACTTTTGGGATCCCTTGCAACAGTTTTCTGGTCTGTTTGGTAGTACAAAGCTTGAGATCAAAGAAGATAACGGGCATCAAGAATCTTATTGCAATACTTTGAACACATAAATATGTCTTTGAGTAAATTTATGATTGTTTCTACCTTTCATATTTTGTCAACTTCCTGATAGAATTACTTCATATCCAAACTTTCTATTAAAAACTATAAACATTTTGCTGCTGACAAAATTTCCATCA
Source organism: Eucidaris tribuloides (assembly GCA_001188425.1). Lineage (NCBI taxonomy): Eukaryota > Metazoa > Echinodermata > Echinoidea > Cidaroida > Cidaridae > Eucidaris > Eucidaris tribuloides. The sequence goes on along the minus strand of JZLH01S0631052.1, from coordinate 158,450 downwards.
AATCTATCAAAAAAGATTAGCTGCCTCACCGAAAATGACTGCCATGTATGTTTAGCACAACACTTTAAGTTATACACTGGTTCCATTTACCCTAAAGAAGATGTTGACCCTGATAACCAGTGACAACGTAACAATGCCATGTGATGTGACATTCATTCAATGCTGACAACTGTGATAATTATAACCAGTGACAACGTAACAATGCCATGTGATGTGACATTCATTCAATGCTGACAACTGTGATAATTATTACACAGCAGGGTGTGCAGATCAAGTATTGTCCTTAGAATTTGACTATTTAACTGTTAACCTGTAGAAGTACGATTGATTTTGCTTTAACACACCTTTCGCATAAACCTCGTGACAAGGTTTTTTTGTACCTTGTCTTCAATGGGTTAAAACATATATGAGGTGATTGTGTCAAATCATTTTATGTTTGAATCAACTCAGTGTTATCTCCCATTGTTTTACATGATGTGTTATAGGTCATCAAAGTTCAAATCAATGATGACCCATTTGAAGTCAAATTGGGTGATAATTACGAGGTTAGTGCCATGCTTAGTATCTTCTAAATGTAGTGGGCATTCATAGCAAATGAACCTTTGTGGTATATCACGAACAAGCAATTTGTGATTTTATGATGCAGTACCTTTATCCAATACATAAAAGTTCAGGGGCTGATCTGGGTTTCAAAAGGTTGAAAAGAACTAATTGATGGGATCAAGTGCTGTAGGTTTAAGGGATCAAAGTTGATGATTGATATAGTCCAACATAATGAAATGGGATATTATAAAGTATTCGACACACCTTCTTGTTATTTTTCAACATTATTTTTGTCACAAGAAAATGTCAATATGGCTGAAGAGAGGGTATTTCATAAATATAATAGAATGGGTTTATGTAATTTCAAACTGATATTGTATTTTATCATATTTATTTCCTAATTTATTTCAAGAAATGTGAACATCAAAGCAAAGTTACAATAGTTGCTATAAGGTAATCGAAACTGGTTAAAGGTCTGAGGAAAGAAAGAGAATAAGTATCCATTCTGATTTGGTAAATCTGTATGACATTTCTCCTAGCTCATAAGGGATGAACGTGCTGAGAGTGAATCGTGGAAGAGCTGTGATCGAAGCAGAGGTGAGGACCTCACGCACCATGGACAATTAATTAGGCCTGGGTGAGTTGCTGATGATACGTTTCTTACAGAACATGTGTCATAAATGGTAATGAATGGTGATTTAGGAACATATATTCATGTAGAAATATAACCACCAACATAGATAATTATTATGTTCATGCATCACATGCGAGTAATTATTTCAGATTGGGACGATAAATGCCAGGCTCTTAGGGTATTTTTACTGAAACTCTTTGTTCAAGTATAAAAGCCATTAACATAAATTGGTTTACCAATTTGAGTTCTAAGTTCATGTGTTTTGCGTATAGTGTCATCGACATTGGTTCACATTGCAATTAAGATAAAGGTGTCTTATCTTCAGAGCTTGAAAAATGAATGCTGAAATATGAAGATGTATCTGATGTAAGTATGAAGTTGGAGCCATAACAATCCGTTACAATGCCTTTGAATTGAAATAGTTTCAAACATCATCACAACACAAGTTACTTGTAATTAGGACTCACAGTTGGGGAAGTAAACTATTAACATCTCAGTATCCATTCACTCTTCCAGCTAAGAAGATAGAGGAGTTGTCATCTCGCTGAGAAGAAGAATATTAGATCTTCACAGAAGCGTTCCAACAGTCTCTTACTCCACCTCACCGATGCGGCAGGCCCTACGACCCTTACCTCACGGGATTGAGGTTAGCGCCTCGCAGACGAATCCATGAACGGACGAGCCAACATTCTCAGGCACATGAAAGAGATTGATGTCGCAAGGTAGATTAAGTTTGGTGCCTCTAATCAATATCTCTGTGTATTTGTAATTATTAGTGAGCCATAAGGAGCGCAAATTGTGATCCTTAGATTACAATTTCAAGAAAAGAGGTTTGAAATGAAGACCATGGATGATAAGTGAATAATGTGAATACCTCAAGATGTGAAAATGGTTGTTGCTGCATGTACCTCAGAAGTGTTGGATGTCTTGAGATTCAAAACATGGCTGCTTTAACACAGCAATCCAATGAGTTAGCCGTTCTTTTTTACTGGCCCACTTTGGATAGGATCTATCTTACAGATTGAAATGAAATATTTGCTCAAAATAAACTGTACTCCTCCTTGCTACAAGATTACATTAAAAACTAACTTTCATCAAAGACTGAGATACAAGATTTTTCCCCCTTGACATATCGCTGTATGACATAAATTTTGTGTATTGTCATCCTACAGTCCCCCTCCTGGCGATGAATCCAGTTCAGCACATTGTGGTGTAGGATGGTGAGGGGACCGTGAAGCAGCATGGCTGCTAAAGTTGAGAGACTACCCCAGAACTCTGGCAGATCAGTGACGTGCTGGTGGGGAAGTTGCTGGACAAGCAAGAAGCATCTGGGACCCCAGGGGTAGGCACCATACAGGGAGTAGTGCATGTGATTATGAGTGTGTGTGTGTGTGTGTGTGTTGTGTGTGAGAGGGGTGGGTGGTAGGTAGTGAGGGGATATGTTAAGCACATGGCCCTCAGTTAGGTGATTATCCCAGAACCTCCTGGCAGATCAGTGACTGGTGCTTGTGGGGCAAGCTACTGTGAGCAGAACAAGCTGGGGCACCCAGGGGTAACCATCATTAATGGGGTTAGTGAGTTGTGATTAGAGTTGTGTGTGTGTGGGGGGGGGGGGTAGGGGTAGGTAGTGAGGTGGGCATATTAATCAGCCTCGCAATCAGTTGAGAAAACTCCAGAATCTGTGCAGATCAGTGACTCGGTGCTGGTGGGGCAAAGCTGCTGAAGAAGAACAGGCTGGGGCACCCAGGGGTAAGGCAGAGACTCCAACCCCAAACACCTCTTAAGCGGGAGATTCTCCCGCCGAGACCCCCTAGCAAACGGGAGACTCTGACTAAATGTGCACGTAGCCCACATCATCGGCGCAAATCATGAAATTCCTTTTTTAGGGTTTTAGAAGCTCTCTGTTGTTGTCTTAGGCTTATTTTTTAACATATGACAACACTCAATGAGGTCAAATCCACTGAATCAGATTCATTTCTTTTCAAAAAGGTGGTTGGGTGGGAGAAAAAAGGAGAAACACAGCTACGGTGGGAGAAATTAAAACTCAAGCGGGAGGGCGGGAGATTTTGTGAAAATGGACTTAAAGCGGAAGATCTCCCGCCGAAAACGGGAGAGTTGGAGTCTCTGGTAAGGCATCATTAATTAGGGTAGTGCATATGACTGACTGTGTGTGGCGGGGAGGGGGTAGGGGTAGGTAGTGAGGTGGGCATAGTAAGCCGCTGGCCCTCAAGTTAGATATTACCCCAGAACCTCTGGCAGATTAGTGAGTGGTCCTGGTTGGGGAAGCTGCTAGGAGCAAAACAAGCTGGGACAGCCAACGGAAAGGTAATATTTTTGTGCAGATTAGTAGTTCGGTAGATTGGGGGGGGGGGTGTGACAAGACAGGTAACTCATTGGTTTTCATGAGGTACTTTACTTGGAGTTAACTGTAAATTTGTTATTTATTATCAAAGAAGTAACTCAGTCAGTAATATGTGTGGTGGTGGTGGTTTGGAATTCCTATAATTAAAACTCCTTGAGTATTTCAAAAGTCTATGGTATTTTAAAAGATAATTTGGGCATTTGTTTTTATCATGTACCATTATTTCAGTAACCTAAATGCTGCTCAATGAATTTCACTGTTTCTCTTTTGTTTTGTTATCCTTTCTGTTCTTCATGATGCAGAAAACTTGCCACTTCACCATACACCAGCATACATATTGTTCAACTATGACATTTTAGAGATGACTGTATTCATCATATTTGATTGTTGATATTGTTTGTGTGTTTTTGTTGACAGCCAAGCGTGAGTGTGTGGTAGAGGTCAGTGACCCCTGGGAGGATGTCAAGGTCACCCGCAGCATGCCCCCTCTCAAGTTCTTCCATGACCTCACCACAGGTTAGTCTTGTTGCCAGCCTGCAACCCCTTACTGCCTGAAACTGGAACATTTTTGTGTTGAACCCATGGTACTCATGGGAATCCGGGAAGCAAGAAAATAACAAAAAAAAGTGTAAAAAGGAAAGTTTTGAGTTAGCAATAATCACAGTAACTTTTGTGATTATTGTATGCATGTTGAAAAGCACAAATTATCAAGGATGGAAAAATATTTGCCATGTTCACATGTGACATATTTACTCACTTTCACACAATGGTGTCTAGTGCACCTGCTGTATGGTTGCACAGTAAACCTAGCCATTCTGTTCACTATAAAATGTCTATTGACCACAAAGATAAATACATATACATTGAGTTAAATGTAAAGAATGCTATAGTATTGATCTGTTGGGCATTGATTAATTTCGCCAATTTCCATGCATTTAGTCATAAATCATATTTTTGAAAAACAAGAATATTCAAATTACGAGTAATATATAATTTTAGTGTATTTCAAACATTCCTTGGATAACAGTCAGACATCTTGGACAAGTACATAGAAGAGGATTGAGCTCAAATGTGATTGACAGTCTAAATGTACAGTACGTGGTTGCAAAGATGTCACAGAAAATGCCTCAGTTTGTTTCTCTCTCCAGATGCCACTGAGATGTGCATGGCATGGGGCCCCAGTATGGAGCCAGCCTGGAACCAGGCCAACCTGTCCATGAACCTCCTCAACCGACCCTCCGTTGACCCCAGCAAGCCCCTCCCCTTCTGGGACAAGATCCGCCTCCTCCTCCACGGCCGGCTGACGGCGTCGGTGCAACAGTGCAACATGTTGTGGCTGACCACCAAGGACCCCTACAACACCACAGAGCAACTGGACTGGGAGTGGCGGGACATCTACTTGGACTGGACAAATGGTCAGAATCAAGGCTGTATTGTGACCTTTGCGGGTGCATGTGTATTTGCCAATCAGGATGTTCTGACATCATTTTAGAATTACAGTATAATTTACAGAAATGTCTAACATTATATCATGCATAAGAAAGACCTGAATATCTGTATAAGTGGTATGGAAATTCATAAGAATCATTTTTACCCATTGCCTTCGAGATACTGAAAATCCCAAAGAGTTAACACAGGGCACATCCGGTTCCCATAGAAAACGGGTTAAAAATGCCTTTTCCAACTTTTTTGGTAATAATTTTTTGCTGCATTCTATAGGTAGGTAGGTAGGAAGGTATTCCCTATGGAAAAATATTTAAGACACCCATTTAGACTTAGTAGGCTTTCTGTTCAAGTGGTCCCTAGAGCATCTTTGACATACTGGCATACTTGGCATGTTTATGTTATGATGTCATGCTGTATGTTAAACATGTACATGCTTAGGTTTCTGTCTCACATGTACATATTACTTTTCTTTCAAATAGCCCACTTTTTGATCAAAGGAAACCTGGACATCTTTGTGAGGACTGCCTCAAAGTATGATGACGTGAGACTCATCCATTTGCCCAGATTCAGATTGGGGTAAGTCACATGCTTTTCTTTTCTTAGGATTTTTATTGAGGCGCATTGATGTTTTGTGTATTACCACTGGAATCTGATTGTTCTGATATTGTTAATCTTCATGTTTATTCTACTCTTTTCTCTTTACAGGATTGACATCGAGTGGCTGTGTAACAGTGACTGTAACGATCACCACAGTGTGATGCCATGTGCTCCTGACAAAGTACCGGAACACTCCACCAACCAGGTCAGATAATAGTGAACTTCATGCCCCTACATTGGGGAAAAGAGGGGAGGAAAAGATAGGGGAGGGGGACAATAAGGTAGGGGATGATAAGGTAGGGGAGGGGAAGGGAGGGGAGGGGAAGGGATGATAAGGTAGGGGAGGGGAGGGGAGGGGAGGGGTGACTTACATATCACACTGAATGATAACCACCGCATCATGCCTTGTGCTCCTGATAATGCACCTGAACACTCCTACAACCAGGTTAGATAATGATTATCTTCATATCATCACACAAGAGATACCTAGCCACATCCATCCATTGTTAATAAAAGGACCTAAATAAAATTATGTAGTCACCCTGCTTAAATTGGCCTTTCCCCAAGCATTGTGCATTCAAAATCTAACCTTAATGGTAAGTAATGCTGAATATGATTAAGTAAATTCTTTTAGATAGAAACAAAAACTCTTATGAGAACATGAGCACTTCCTACCACATCCACTCACATGGATGAGTACAAATTTACATGTTGTTTTGTCATGTAGTTGGAATGATTTTCAGAAAGTTTACTTACTTTATTGTTTTAATTTCATTTTGGTTGCAGGTACATGACTCCTATGCGGCGTTCCGAACTCAGAACCTCAATCTCCGCCTGTCACTGGATATCAAGGGGTCAAAGTAACATTTCCTGTTTGTGGCTGATGAAGCAGTCATGTGCGTTGCTTTTAATTTTAAAAGTTGTGAGGAATCAATGTATATCAAATATGGAACATAGAGACCTGCAATATTCATTTAGTAGTAGTAGTAATAGTAGTAGTAGTAGTATCATCATCATTCTTTATCACTAGGTTGCCCATTCACAGCAAATTGGTCTCCCATGGGGCTCAAAATTAGAAAATCTCATATTGAATATTTATGTCATATGACATATAAAACAATAAATGCGAGTATGCTAATTTCTTTTGAACCATATTTAGTATTTAGCTTCATAGTATGCTTCATGTTTTTGAGATATGTCAAATGTACAATAAAATTTCAGACTAAAGAAATGTGACTCTTCCTAAACTGAATAAATTTAAACTATGGAGTAGAGATGTAACCCAGAGTAGAATCTGTCATTGTATATATTTCAGCGGGGAAAATCATGATTTTTAAAATAAAAAAATAATAAAAAATCAATTTTTTTTTTTTTTTTAAATTTAAATTGCGATTTTTTTTATTTAAATAATTTTTTTGATTTTTTCCCAGAGAGGCACAAATATGTTCATATTCCGAATTCAAAATTGCCGTATAGGAAACTTTTGCTCCATCAATTTTTATTTCCTTTTAAATATTAGTTATCATGGTTGAATAAAATTGGTGCTTTAGATTAAAAATGATTTAAAAATTTAAATCATGATTTTTGAAAAATTTTATCAATTTGTTCGATTTTTTTTCCCGAGAGGTTCCAAATATGTTCATATTCTGTATTCAAAATAGCCTATAAGAAACTTTTATTCCATCAATCATTATTTTCTTTTACATATCAGTTATCGAGGTTGAATAAAATTGGTGCTTTAGAAAAAAAGAATTTAAAAATGATTTTAAAT
>JZLH01S0631052.1:136722-151072 GCA_001188425.1 Eucidaris tribuloides | reverse complement strand
GAAAATTAACAAAATAAAGTGTAATGCAGCACATCCATTTTGTTTTCCTAAGCTAAAAATCTTTAGGAACATTAGTGATAAATTTTCACAAAAATCATAATTTTCTATTTCACTGAACAGTAGGATTATGGGGATATGTAGTAGTAGAAATTGAATTCTGACAGTATTTATGTGAATATTGCTGTGCCTTTCAATGCCTAAATGTGCAAATTTGCCATAATTTCCAGTTGAAAATCATTTTTAAAGCATTATAATTGTTTATAATACACAAGTCTATGGGAGAGATTTAAATCAGTGATTTTTTAAAAAAAATCGAGGTGATTTAAATCGTGATTTAAATCGCGATTTAAATCAAAGCGATTTAAATCGTGCCAACCCTGATATATATTTGTTTTTGTCTGTATTTGTTTTCAAGGATGGAGAGGATGATGACCCACCTGCCTGTTTGTTCTACAGTAGCACCATGAGATGGATACAAAACTTCCAAGTAAGATTAACATTAAGTGTTAATTTTAGCATTGAAAGAAATAAAACCCTATAAATTATGCACCTGGTACTGATATGAGAAATACTGCATTATTTTCTGCTTTCTGAACACCAGTTCTGACAAAAAAAAACATAGGAATAGTCAATATATGTCACTTACTTCACAAATTAACTCTTTATGTGTTTTATTAGCTGATTTATTAGCCGACAGTTGGCACAAATCATCAAATCAAGTACAATATTTATGAATGGTATCACATAATCCAACTTAATGTGTTCTTTAGTACATTAGGCATCAGGCAAGTCATTCCCACATATTATGCATCGAAGGACTAGGTCGTGTTTGCTATGAAACCAAGAATGTCGTTTTGAATTTTGAACTTAATGTTGAAAAAAGAGTATGGCAAGGCAAGATTTGGTATAAAGCACATGAAGGGTTTACCAGTTTTTAAAAGTCATGCTTTAAGCCCAAGTTTAGTTTTGGGGATTTCTTTTTTATTTGAAAGCTTTATGCCCAAAGGTCACATCACGCCAATAACATATTCTGAATGTCTTTCATTTTTTTTATATCAATTAATGAAAAATCTCGGGGGGAACCCCCAAGATTTTCGACTATATTTTACATTATAGCATCCAAAGGCTTAATAAGGTGTTAAGGTTATCTGAGTTATACCTCATCAGAAAGAGCAGACTCAGATCTTTTTGCTGAGGTATAATTTGGATAACCTAAACACCGTATTAACCGTTTGTATGCTATAATGTAAAGTATAGTCGAAAATCGCCCGGGGTACCCAGTAAAATCTTGGGGGTCCACCCGAGATTTTTCATTAACTGATATTAAAAAAATAAAGACATTCAGAATCTGTTATTGGTATGATGTGACCTTTGGGCATAAAGCTTTTAAATAAAGGAGAAATCCCCAAAACTAAACTTGGGCTTTAAGAGAGTACTTTTGAGAACTTGTAAATGAGAAACACAAGAATTGATGTAGACTTATTCATTGTTATGCTGTTGTCATTTTCGATCAGTCATGTACACTTGGCAATGTGACAAGACCCACGAGGCAGGGCAAGCTGTTCAACAACACCAGGCCCAAGAAAGTCCCTCTCAGCAGACACTACAAGTAAGTATGAAGAGAGACATGTAATGGTTTCATTTAGTTCACACAAAAACAAAGGAAATGATAGTAACATCTCCTCCCCTTCCACCTCCTCCTCCCTCTCCTCATCATCATCACTATCACCACCGCCACCACCAACAACAACAACATCATTACTATCATCATCATTGCCATCATCATTGCCATTATCACCACCACCGCCAGTAGCATAGCCAGCTTTTTGGTATGGGGGAGGGGGGGGGGACAAGACACCCAAATGTACCAACAACATCAAAATCGATTTCGCATAAAAAATATATGATATAATATATTTTTTTTTATTGTGTTTATTTAAAGATAAATACCTGTATAAATGTGGATTCCAGGTTAAAAAAACTGTCAAGATGCAGATATACCAATGTTATTAGATGATTTCTGTTTGATACTTCTGGCTTGAAGTTCCTCTCCTTATGAAATTCATATAGAGGTCATATGTTTGACAAGCATTTCATTTCTGAAAAGCCTTTTTCAATGCCAGTTTGATTACAGTCTCACTGGTCTCCGTTTTACATTCCTGTATGGCTTTCCAGAATATTCCCAGTCCAAAGTACCCAAGACCAAACACTCCGAGCAACGTCTTCTGTCAGAGCCTCTTACCTGGTCTTGATAGTTCTGCTACTTTCTTGTAAGGTGGACACTGATCAGTTCACAGCCTTTTGTAGCTAGTAGCTTTCATCTCTACTCACCCCACATCTATGCCATTTTGAGCTATTAGCCCACGTCTTCTGTGTAACTCTGTACCCCTGTATTTTAGGATGTTTTTACTCCTTTTACTTTTTCCTTTTTCCACCAAATCATTCTTCTTAGCATGTTTGAAAGCTGAACACATTTTTGTGTTAATAACCACATCAACAGCATTCTGTAAATGGTTTCTACGTCAGATGTCATCATGTGATATATTTTCTCTTTTATTTGATTATGAACTAGATGTGGTAATGTGACAGATATTATCTTTGTTCAAGTTTGGTTCAGATAAATTCACATAACATCTTTCTGCCCTTTCCAGATTGGTGGATTTCCATGCCAAGTTTCCAGCCCTGCGCCTCAACTACTGGGCATCGTTTGCCCAGCAGAGAGGCATTGAGATCTCCCTGGGGCCTGGGACGTTCCACTCTCAAAATGGTCTCCAGCTGGTGGACGTCGATGATAGACTCATCCACAGGCCTAGAGTAAGTCAAAAAGCAAAATTATGCTGGTCTTCATTTTGTAAACCTTTTCTGTAAATTCATCTCTTTAAATTGAAAACCTCATTCAATTTCTCGTTGAACATGTACCTGGTTTAAGGCTCCCTGGTGTATTATATTTGTGAAGGATGCCTGCAAGAAAACCTCATTGCAACCCTTTGGACAGGTTTTGTTGTTGTTGTTTGCTGTTCTTGTCTGTTCATTTGTGTTTTGTTAGTTTGTTTGTTTTTTGACTCCAGTTTCCTGTATCTAATTAGTCATAGATACAATTTGTTAGTACTTTGTGCATGTGTGTGTTTGCATTTTTTTTCTGGTTTTTTTTTTTTGGTGAGATTATGTAACGTCAATTCTGTCATTTTGGACTAAACTTTAAGAGGAATTCCAGGCTCATAGCAAGTTGCTTTGACTAGAAGCAGAAAAATCAGTTAAACACACTGGTGAAAGTTTGAGAAAAATCAGTCAAATATGAATAAGGTTATCAATTTTGTGAAAATTTTCTTGTGATCATTACAAATTGGCTGCACACTATTGTACTATACAAGCAACTCTCCATTAGTTTTCTATACAAAATATTACTGAATGTTCATTTTTTTTGTTACGAAACTCCACTTCTGTTCTGTCTTACACATTTTGTAATAGTTTCCTTTGTGAAGTCTGTGTGTCCAGGCATAAACACCCAAGAAATTTATTGATATATTGTGTACAAAACAAATGAAAAGTTTGCTTACACCAAATGTCACCATGTTGTGAATTTTGTAATAAACTCTGGAACCTTCAAAAATCCTGCTTCCCGCTTCTATTTAATTCAATTTAATATAAGCCTGGAATTCGTCCGTAAGGAACACAGTTATAGATTCAACTTCCAAGTCTTAAGATTGAAAATATGGACACTGGCCAAATATTGGATCGTTAGAAACAGGCCTGTTTTATGCCAATCCTGAAGTCGTCCTACAAAAATTCAAAAGAAAAAAAAAACAAGCAATTGTGTCAAGGATCCTAACTCTTACATTTTTCTTATGTTAATAACCACTTTCAAGTAAAATTTGTAGATCATATATCTCTTTCCATACATCTCTATTATTTTCTAGGCTGATTGGAGTTTTGTTGAGCTTGACTATGAGTTTGGGGAGAGTCACGTTCATCTGTACACCTCTAATGCTGATGAAGTCAAGGTAAAGTTGCAATATTCCCTCAATTCCCTACCCCCCCCCCCCCTTGTTATCTTTTGTCCATTTTCATCACTGTCATATCCCTGTAGGATATGGGGTGGATAAGTCCTGAAATACAACTATTTATTTAACCAAGTAAGTATGCTTATTATTTACTGCAGCATTATATGGATGACAGTACTTACAACAGGAAATGATCACTTTATTAATCTGAACCTAATTTTGAGAGGGAATGGGATGTTCAAAGTTACATCTTGTATATTTAACCAGATTTTGACTGTCTTTAAATAATATGTATTAAATCATTTTTAAAATCACTATGATATATTCAGCAATAATATCTCTGTAAGATTATGATGACTACTTGGTTTATTTGTTGTTGTTTATGTGGTAAATTCAGAGAGTAATGAAGCTCATCTTCTTGTTACATATGATATACTTAGAATACTACCATAACTGATATTTTAGGCCGTAAAACATATAATCATATACTTGTCTTTGATTTCAATCCATCCCTAGTGTCACATGATTATCAAGCCACCAGCAGAGAAACATCATCTTGCCAGTGTCACCAAGTAAGTCCTATTTGCCTCATGTACATCATCAGACATTGACATATTGTACCAGATGATAATTGTCAATTCAGATGATACCTCACAGTGAAAGAAGAAAGTTAAAAGAAATATCCTAGTGTTATGTAACAGGATTGCTTGCACCGACTTTACAGATGGCTGTTATTCACAGTAGTATTTATGTCATGATCTTATTTTGCCCTTCCATCAATGAATAATTATTTACATAAATAGATATAAATATGCAATAGATGGTATTTATTAAAGATACTGATTACATGCTTGTAGACACAGTCTTGATTTTTTTTACTGCCCCTTGATTTCTCATTCCTGTCAATTCCAGGGTTCAGTATTGTCGTCAGAAATGCCGCAGTCTTGCCTCGGCACGAGATGAGCTCTGTGAGGAGGAAGGAGGAGAAGATGAGGAAGAACTCCGAGATGCAGAGAGGATGAACACTGAGAACGAGGAGAAGGTTTGCTGTGTTTTTGTGGGTTTTATTTTCCATTGATGTCATAAAAGAGGACAGTGTCCATAAGACTTAAATGAAATGCTCCCTCTACCCCTAGAAAGGAGGCGTGTAATCAGGGCAAGTACTTCTACTCCCTATCATGCTATCTTGATTCCTGCTGCAAAAACTCATCAGATAGATAAGGGCTTTATCTACACAGCTTCTAAGGTCTGGAACAGTCTCCCAACGTTGTTGGAACAATTTCTTGTACCGGGCTTGAGTCTTTTGAGAGCCGTGTACACTGGTTTTTGTTGTAAGATGGCACTTCATACATCAAACATCTCATTTCCCCCAATTTGTTGAGTTGCAATGAACCATTTATCGGCCTTCTGGATCCATGATGATTTGGTTGGCTGTTGTTCATATTTGTATCTTATATTAAAAAAAAAATGATTTTGACTAATTTCCACTGAGTTAGTGTAACATTCGTGTATGAAATTCCTCACCATTGATAAGTGAGTCTTCAAAGTTCAGCTTAGATCTATTTAATTCATCAGTTTTACTGAAGTCCTAATTTTCTGTGTGTTTTGATAACGTGATGTTCATATATTAAATAAGACTACCTGATGACTCGAGTCATATTCATGTAGAGTAGTAATCTAGATTTTTAAATCCTGTTTTTTCCCTGATTACGGGGCTGGTTGGAGTGACCTCACTGATGTGAGGAATTTGTGGAGCCAAAGTTTTACACCTGGATGCCCTTCCTGATACCAACCTGGGACAGGTAGTACTTGTTAGTAGGAAACCAGTAGCAGGCCCCAAAAGGAAACCTGACGTGACACTGATCATGATATACTGTAATTATGTTCTCAGTATAATGATTAATAAGATAAGCTTGAAATTGAAAATAAACACCAGTTTTACATGATATCCTTGCTTTCCCACATTGTATTTGTCTAGTTTCTGAGTTTAGCAGGTACACTTAGCAGTAACATGTGTGGTAGACATCATCAAAAAGGTAATGTTCCTAGTAGTGGTGGATGAAAGGCATAGTACCAAGGCCATTAGCAGTTGCAGTGGTAGCAGTAGGATTACTAGTAATACAACTCAGTATTTATCATGTGGTTATCATCATGATGGTAACTATAATCCTTAGGTCTTTCTGTTTTTCCCAACAGGATTTCATCCACAAGTTGGTGGTCGATGAATTCCGAGGTTCCTGGACGCGTTTTAATCGGGACGTGGTGTTTGGGCTGCATGACTCGTACAGCAAGGCTCAGGTATTTCCTTGAGGGATGAGATCTGCCTACTAAATTGTTGCAGCTTACTGCAGCATCCCTTAAATCAATTCGATTTGTGAAGAATTTTGCAAAGGTGTATTAAACCCGTTGAAGACTAGACACAAAATATCTCATCCTGAGGTCTATGTGAAATTCATGTTTAAGCAAAATCAAACCATCTTCAATGGGTTAAAATCAACCAATCATGTTTCTGATAGCAAAATCGGGCAAATCTGTCATGACATTATGCCTACTTTCCCATGCTCTGCAGAAACTAAGACCAGCACCTTCAGACTAAAGAAATAATAGTGAAAGAATCAAAATCACTTTTTATAAGAATTATCAAACGTGATTAACTGCTCGTGCTGTTATAAATACTAGCAGCAGCACTTTAATAAACTCTGTAATGTGATTTATATCAAATTTCACCATGACCTAGCATTTTACAAATATTGAGTTAAAAACCAAATTCTTGTTCTAATTGCACACAGGACCTGGTCCTTTGATGCATATGTGTAAATGACTTACAAGATATCTATTGTGTTCTTGAACCAATTAAGACAACATTATGCAATACCATTCATTGCATTAACTATACAGGGTGGCCCAGAAAGAATGCTACGAGTATGATCGCTAATTTCTTTACCACTATCGGCAAAATGTCACTAATTTTTATTTCGTTGGTTAGAACATTATTTTTCCAATAAAATGATACCAAGATCATTGATTTTGAGTAAGGCGTTTTGATTCTAGGGCCATTTTTCGGAGGCAATGCAATTTCCCAAATTTGCCAATTTTACAACAGCGGCGGTCATCGGAACGCCGAGATATTCTGGCATCTCAGCTTGCCATACCAGACAAACCGCGATGACAATGGAGATGTAGCTCGCATCGCCTTCTTTATGAAAGCAAGGGCATTACATCTCCATTGTCGTCGCGGTTTGTCTGGTATGGCAAACTGAGATGCCAGAATATCTCGGCGTTCCGATGACCGCCGCTGTTGTAAAATTGGCAAATTTGGGAAATTGCATTGCCTCCGAAAAATGGCCCTAGAATCAAAACGCCTTACTCAAAATCAATGATCTTGGTATCATTTTATTGGAAAAATAATGTTCTAACCAACGAAATAAAAATTAATGACATTTTGCCGATAATGGTGAAGAAATTAGCGATCATACTCGTAGCATTCTTTCTGGGCCACCCTGTATTGCTTAATAATTTGTGCCGATCAGGAAATGAAGCACACCAATCACGAATGTGCAAGTCAGCTCACACAGCACGCGAAGAGTCACTCTCATTCTATTATTCTTTGCTTATGATTTATCCCAGACATTAAAGCACAACTTATCAACAGAGGCACTGAAGGGGGTCAAGATGGATAGCAGTGCCACACCAGTAAGTACCTCTTTAACCCTTGTAATTCTAGAGTCAGACTATCACATGCACAGTGTGTGTTGTACAGCATGTTTCAATAAAAATTGTGCAAGTGAAAAGCACCCTCTTTGTCAAGTAGAATACTCTTGTGACATAGTGCTTACACCAATGTTAAGGGCACAGTCTTAGCTTTCAGATGTCATTTGTTTTGTTCAGTTTGCTTATTTTAATCTTGAGATATGTTCAGTTAACCATGAAAGAGCAAAATCAATTGTGCCACTTTCTCTAGGGAAGAGAGCCTGATGCTATCATTGACTGAGTAAAAGTGGCACAATTGTGATTTTACTCTTTCGTTGTTTACAATATCTCGAGAGTGAAATAAGCAAATTGAACAGAACAAATGGCATTTGAAAGCTAAATACCCTTGATGTTGATGTAAGCATCATGTCACAACAGTATTTCTAATTGCCAAAGAGGGCACTTTTTACTCGCACAATTTTTTTGAGACATGCAGCATAGTTGCAGTAGTACTGAAAGGGTTAGGTCTCTTCATGTCACTGTTTATGCAACACTCCATATTTTACCTTTCTGAACCTTTCTGACCTTCCAGTCGGCAGGGAAGAAGTTAATCCACATATCGCCAACGTTTACAAGGTGCTGTGTGTGCTTTATGCTTGAAGCTCCATTTTGAAGCTTTCAATTGAGGATGCACTTACCATGCTGTTCAATAGTTGTTTCCAGTCTTGTGTTGTTTTGGGAAAGTAAGATTTTTTGTATGTATGCGTTCTTGCAAATGGAATGTTAATGTGGGTGTCGTTGGGTCTTCTTATTCTTCTTTTAGTGGAATAGGTGATACACTTTGCTATACCTTTCGATGCAGTAGGTGATATATTTTTCTGTCTTCCTACAAGGATGTAACTTTGATTCAAAGATCGAGAAATTACTTTACATTGTTTGATAATTTGTGTATGTATTGTACAGTCATGTGAAAACAGGCCCTTGACACCGTACTATGGTGATAAGACCTTTTTTCCATGCACACAAAAATTAATGTCAAAACTTATAACAAAGGCATTCTTGAGATATGTCAAAACATGAGTTTTTAGTGATAAATTACCTCTCCAATTGTTAAATTGATATTTTCCACGATTCATGTTTACAAGTACTACGCTGTTTGCGCTGAAAATGGCAGACTCTGAAAAGTTCATTCAGGAGACCCAATCATTTTCCACAAGTAAAATAAATAGTGATATCTGCTCTTTATTTCTCATTGAATTCAGACATTCAAATACAACTGTCATGGAGAAAAGCAGTTAACACTGTAATAAGTCTAAGATGTAAGAGCCTTTTTCCGTGCATACAACAATTTGTGTCAACAATTATAATAAAGGCATTCTTGAGATATTTCAAGAAAGGATTTTTGAGTGATAAATTACCTCTCCAAATATCAACTTGCTCGTTTAGTTTCCATGATTCTTGTTTATAGTTGTTACTTTTATGTGTACCTATATGGTAGTTTCTATTATTTTGTTACAGGAAAGTATGATAGCTCAATGGTTTGAATAGATAAATATAAACAAGATCTTTATGTTGATGGTTAGAAGTGGTTTCATTCCTGTCTGTTTTTCAAGTTTTCCTTGATATAGAAACATATATATATATTAATGTGCTTTTAAAAAAACAGAGTAGTTACCACTGATTCCAGTCTTAGTTTGCAGTGGTCCCTACACTGTAGAATATGTGGTATTTAGGGAAAATGGAATTCCTGTATCTTCTACTTGTGGTGACTTGTGTCGTATCCAGTGGTCTTTCAAAGTTTGTGTCAACAACACTTTCAGACAGTCCAGAAGACATTGTTTTGCGTGTTGGAGACACAGGAAAGTTTACCTGCAATTTAATGGACATAGATACTCCTGTAGTACACTGGAAATTTTTACCCCAGAATAGATACATCAGTCGTAATGACGTGATATATCCATACAAAGATGTTCAACCTGGTCATTATCAAGTAGATGTTGACCAATCCACGCAAACATTCACACTCGACATCAATAATGTGTCTCGATCGGATGCCGGAGGTTACGATTGTGGTTATATTCGTCCTGTTGATTCTGACTATGCCGTCCTAGGTTCAGCTCAACTAATCATCCTCCCGTGTGATCGGCCTGGCATGCTACCACAATGTGAAGCATCAGTCATCCCCAAATCACATCTATTAATCCGCAAACTTCGAATTGATCTGTCATGCACGTGGCCCACCTGTTTTGGTGGATATCCTGATGTCGTCCCCAAGTTTTACTGCAACGGCAGTGAAGTTAACACTTTAGTGACTCAAGGTAGTCAGGGTTTCTCCATGATACATGTGAGGAATGTTTCAGAATGTGCCAACTTTACTTGTGTTCTCAGCAGTCGTGTAGCAACCATCTCTCAGTTTGAGCAGATGTCTTGCTCATCTCTGGTAACTGTTGAGACGAGTCAAACCAAAGTCTACATCTCTCCTCCTTTGGTCTTTCGGGAAGAGAATTCTGATGTGACCTTCCGCTGCAGGAAAACCAATCGATTCTCAGAAGGAACTTTCAGCTGGAGCTTCACACCCAGCCCCAACACTACTGAAGATGTGCTAAGCCGGATCTCAGTGGAGACACATTCTGATTGGAGCCAGGTTTGACAATGATCTCCAGTCACCAAAGCTGATGATTTTCTGATTGTCAAATGTAAGTTTATTCCTCGGGATGTCGACAGAAAGATGAGCAATATGAGTGGACCAGCTTTTTTGAGAGTTTTGCATGACATCACAGAAGATACCATTTCAACAAGCCACACCTCACCACCAACTATCAGTGGTCTTTCTCCTCTAACAAAAACCTTCATAACTCTAGGCATCCTGACCATACCTGCTTTTATTGTGCTAATCATAATTATTCTAATTTGTAAACACAAGTTACATTTACCTCTATTTCGCCAGCACATTTCTCACCAAGTCTCTGTCACAAGCAATGTCATGCCACGTACATGTACTAACCGTCCTCAATTGCAGCCACCACGAATGTCCACCCAATCCGAAAATTTGTATGAGGAAGTTGGAAGGAGAAGTGACTATGATACCGTGATCCATGATGAGTCCGGACATGCTCTCTCTCTGACTGATGCGAGTTTCACACAACCTGATTTGAGGTGTGCCCGCAACACATCAATCCAGGTGGACCATGTCAAATCCAACAACCAAATAGAGCAAGCTTCAGCCACAGAAATCAGATTCTCATCTGCTGATCTGAATGATGCAGGTTGCCATGGCAACATGGAGGACACTGAGTCTGAAGCAGAATACATCAATAAGAGCATTGAATCTGAAGCGGAATACATCAATAAGAGCATCAAGTCTGAAGTAGATTACATCAATAAGAGCATCAAGTCTGAAGTGGACTACGTCAATAAGCGTGTGTTTGTCACAAAGAGAGCATGTAGACCCAACAGGAAATAGGAAGGCAGTCATAATTACACTAATATTTAGACACAAAATACAGTCTAATTTTCCAAACTCATTTCTCATCAAAACTCCGTCATAGGCCATGTCATGCCACATACACATCTTCGAGTAGAGCCAACAAGAATGTCCTCCCAATCAAAATGTTTGTATGCTGAAGTAAGAAGGGATGATCAATATCTCTATCTGTTCTCACCTTCATGACATTTTCCCAATCATTCGCTGAATCCTCGAGAAGTGACCTCAATGCATGATGGTTCAAGACATGCACTGTCTTTGACTATGTGAATTACACACATCCCGATCCGAGGCATGTTGTCCACAACACACGATTACCAATGGAACATGCCAGCTCCGTCAACCAATCACAGCAAGCATCTGCCACAGAAACCAGGGTATCATCTGCTGATCTAAATGGTGCAGGTTGTCATGGCAACCTGGAGGACACTGCGTCTGATGCAGATGAAATTAATGAGAGTGTGCTTGCCAAGAAGAGGGCATACAGCCCAAGATTGAAAAAAAAAACAGGCCTAGCATGAAGAACTTCCAGCTCATATCTCTTTTAGTCCAGAAGGCATTGAAACGCAGACTGTATCATTAAATAATAATGAGAATTCCATGTTTATGACCTCTAGGAGTACCCCCCAAAAATGCCAACAAGCAGTGAAACAGTACAGTTTTATCTCTTTTGGGGTGGGAGGAGAGGACGGAGAAAAATGCAGCATGGTACTGGTCATTTCTACAAGTGAAAGCATCACCACCCTTTTTCTGGATGCACCATTGACTGATATCTCCTATCAAATGAACTAAACTAAATTGACTTTGGAGTCAAACTCATCGTTCTTCCTTAAAAAGGGAAACATTAAATATAAAATAATGTTACTGGCTTCTTCATTTATGTGTTTTCATGATAACAGTGCTTGTGGAATTGAATCACCAAAATTGTGGTCAATGAATTTTGACCAAACCAATCAACCCTTTGTTAAATCTAGACAATTCTAGTTCTAGTTCTATAAGTTTACTTTAAAGAAAGCATTACTACTTGTCGAGTGTATGCAGAAAATTAACAAAATGTTTATGCCACACAGAATCATGTAAGTATAGAAATCAAGAGGACAATGTATGTTTGATTTTACTGCAAATTGATGTGTTATGAAAATGGTTAACGTAATGTTATGGATCTGGAGTAAAGCACTGATAGATTGTAGACCGTAAATGTTTTTCCACATATTATACAGAATTATGAAGTCACAGTTAAATGAGTCAGTCAATTGTCTTTTTTTACCTATATTCAAATTTTGGCCAACATATTTTCCATCAAATATTCCAGAGTGTACTACACTACCTTCGTGCACACATAAGATTTGTTTGTTTTTCACAGGTAATGAATTACCAGGTACATATTATGCTGTGTTTGGAAAGATGCTGTATGGAGTTTGCAAGAAAAGAAAAATGTTTTGATCATTTTATATAATGCAACTTTCATTATTCTGAGGTCTCTTTATCAGCAGCTTCAGCCAAGTGTCTTGCCCTTCCTAAGTTCATGTCCAAATAATATAAAACATGTTAAAAATAACTACTATTCTACTTAAACGTGACTTCAAGAGCTAGTCCAGATCTTAGTTGCGCATAGACTGAGGTTAAGATTAATTCTTACCGTGTTGCTGTCGTAATGTTGCACCTCTTAAATGAATGCTAATAATATAAAAAATATGAGAGTAATACATTCTTTTCTTTCATTCTTATACAGCAAAATTCTTAATGTGTCATAATTGTCATTCCATACAGTTCTCGGTGGATTTGATGTTTTCTTATATATGAAGTGATAATGTTATGCTTTTTGAAAGATTGATTTTTTTTTTGGGGGGGGGGAGGGCGGGGTGGGTGGAACAAAATTATACCACAGCTTTTTGTTATATTACAATATGTAACTTTAATATAATGATTAATGAAATGTATCCAGTACATTGCATGATAGCCTGAAATATCATAAATTAAAATGAAGGCATGTATAATTGTATCTTTGCTCTATAAAGCACTTAAATACATGCAATTATGCCTACTTGTTATGTGCTATATACAAAAATGTTTCATTATTATTATTATTATATCAGGAATTAAACATGTAATATATACATATTAGAGCACCCATTCCATGTAAGGGTCAACATCAATTTCAAAAATTGAAGTGAAGCAAGTAATTTTTTGTCAGTTATGATTCAAAAGAGGAATATTGAAACCATCTAAATCTCAAAAATTTTTGATAGTAAGGCATTTGAATTAAAGTTACAGCCTCCCGAACATGGATGAACTTTGGGGTAAAAAAGAAGGGTTTTGGGTATAAATCACAAACTGAGAAAATAAATGAAGCTGATTCGTAACATGTTGCTTTTTCTGCATTCATTAGGTAGCTATTCCAGTAAGTTTGATAAAACATTGAAAAATTTTCCAAATGCTTTTCGTATTTTCCCAGTATTTCATCATGAAAACACCTGCGAAATATGTCACGCGAGTCACAAAATAAGTTTTTTTTTAAAGATTTACTAAAAAACTAGAAAGAGTTTCAGCTGGTGTTTGGTATGTAAGTGAAGAAGTGGTGGTAGTGTATCAAGATAAACATAAACATTTTCATTTGCCCTGCATACCTTGAAGAAAAAACAATCTCAAGAGTGTCACGCGAGTCACGCATGCTGTATATCGGACAAGTCACAATCAGAGTATAGATCAAAAACTGAGAAAATAAGTGAAGCTGATTGCTGTATCTGATTTCAATAGGTAAGCTTTTCCAGTCAGTTTGATAAAACATTGATAATTTTGACAGCTAATGACAGCTATAACAAGTGAATGTGTCACGCAAGTCACGCATTTGTGTCACGTGAGTCACAATTGTAACTTATGCATGAATTGAGCTAGGGTATTCAGTTTCTAGTTCAGCAAAACTAATTTAAATCACACTTGTAGTTTAATAGGAAAATCAATTAAATGAATCACAATTGTCATTACTAGGGCGGTTAAGAAAATACCTCACAGTTGACAGTGCAAAACTCCTCGCAAATTCGCTTACATTGCCCTACTTCGACTATTGCAGTTGTGCATGGACTAACTGCTCCCAAACCCTGAAAGATAACTTAATAAAACTACACAAAAAAATGGCCCGTCTGATTCTCGCTACCAGAGAAATGTTAAACAAATT
>JZLH01S0631052.1:32079-46298 GCA_001188425.1 Eucidaris tribuloides | reverse complement strand
CTTTAATTTAAAAAAAAAGGAAAGACATTCAGAATCTCTTATTGGTGTGACTCACTGACTGTCTATGACCTTTGGGCATAAAGCTTTCAAATAAAAAAAAATCCCCAAAACTAAACTTGGGCTTGAAACTTAATGAGTCACTCAATATAGTTTTGGTCGATCAGACAAAATTTTTGTCAGTCTTTTCGCAAAGTATTCTTGGCACCCCAGACATCAGAAAACAACAGAAAACCTACTGAACTGCTGAAAATTGTTTTTAGTGACAAATTACAATGTTTGAATTAAGGGAGAGCATCTAGCAGTAGGTAGGTCCTACATTGATGAAAAATCTTGGGGGTCCCCCCACCCCCCCCCCTAGATTTTACATTTGAGTTATTGCTAAAAAGTGGGGGGGGGGTTAGAGTGAGCAATTTTCAGGGCATTGATAGATTGTAGGTGTATCCAAGAAATGTAATTGCAAGGAATTTCATTTTTTACCATAAAGTAAACTATACTTGGGCTTTAAAGGCAGTGGATCTCATTTGCAAACATCCCCGCAGACCAGGAAAAGATAACCCATGCCCTTGGGCTCGATGAAGGGCATGTCTGTGAAATCTGGGGGTCAGTACTTACCTAGAATTTAAAATATGCGAAAGAAAAACAATAGCCGTTTAGTGTATGTTCTATGGCAGGAATATTTTCCTCGCGAGAAAAAAAATTCAAATCAGAGTCTTAACGGTCACTATAATTTCACTAAAACTGAGTTTCTAGTTCCTATAGTTTGCTAAAGGTTCCCAGATGGCATCTTCTTCTAAATGCCATTGTATTTACACAATGTTAATTTTTAGGCATGCAAAAGAGATGCCCTCCCTTAAGGGTCAAGGTGTTTTTTTAAGGTTTTAAACAGTTCCAATTGGTTATCCCCAGCAGAAGCCAGAGCTGAGCCACTTAATTGTTTGTGCAAAACATGTCTACTGAATGTAAACATCTTAAATTTTGATCTGGAGACAGAAACTTGCCTTAAAACACTTAGTTACATCTAGAACAGTTGAAGTAGGCACCTAACATCACATCACACTCTGCAGTTTGAAGATGGATGTTGAACAGCATTTGTACCACATGAATGATGAAAGGTGCTGGCACTTCTAGTCCAGAGTCTATACTGCCAATGGAGATTTTCTGTGCACAGGTTACTATAGGCTCTGGATCAAAAGCGATCACTGATGCATGGATAACGCACTAACGAAAAAAAACCTATAGAACATGTACATGGTCCATATCCTGGACCACATACGTAGAAGGTGTGGGTGCTGGCTCTGATGATTAGTAATATTAACCACATATTTGTCAACAAATATCAGTCTGTTTTGCAGTGAGTAACTGTTTTTAGTTGATTTACTGCAAGCATTTTTTAAACTGAAGTAGATAATCTATTTGAAATACAGAGTTGCCAATTTCAGTGAATCCATTGGCATGAGACTCCCATAGGCCAATGATATCTGAGAGGTCCAAATGCGTGAGATCAATACAAATGTACGGGAAATCAAACAAAATTTTGCTGTGAGAAAGGGCCAAAATGCGGGAGTCTCATGCTCATTGGGGAGCAGTGGCAGCCCTGGAAATTTACAATGATTTTTTATGTTTTTATATATTTGAAACATCGCTGTTATCTCCCCCCCCCACCTTTCAGGTGGTCAACCATAACTGCTTGTTCAGATTCTTAGAGATACCCCTTTTAGGACAGAAATGGGTTAGATTTCTGACCCCCTATTACAGCTTTTGGAAGGGAAGCCAACAAATATCTTCTTATAAGTATCACAAGCTTTTGTAAGGGAAGCCAAGCAGATACCCCCTTATCACAGCACAGCGTTTGAAGGGAAAGTTGCATGTACATGTAGCAAAATTATCCGTATCCTATGCAAGCAAAAGTGCTGCATCGAGAGCTGAAGTTTAACTAACCCCTAGAATAAATCCCCTATAAAAATCCTGAATGTGCATGCTTGTACAGTTTGACCACTCTGCCGGGGGGGGGGGGCGGGGGAGGGGGGTGCGGGAGCTGTACAGACATTGTGTCCTGTGATTTAACAGCTGTGCAGCTCTCCAATAACTTGTACACATGCACAAAAATTCATGTTTTCTTATTTCTTGTTTAAATACATTAAGATTCAAATTACCTTTAAATAATAGTAGCCCTCTAGTGACATCCAAGAGAAATTCTGAAAATTTAAATTCGGGATAGTGAACCACCCTTGGTCCCATCCAGATTAAAAACAAGATAAAAATTAGCAAGTTTAGTGACTGGAAAGTTTACAACTTTCCCAACTGAGCAGGTTTATCACTGACTAAGAAAAACTTCCCTACCCACTCTTCCCCCGCCTCTCACCAAATAGGTTTTGAGTGAGTTTGCTACCTTAGGCATACCATAGTCAGACAATGAATCATCAGTAGAACCATTGAAACTGTTCTGAAAATCTTTCATGCCATCATTTGTTTTACCAACTGGCCAAAAATTTGAATTCTGTTATATGTTCCGGGTACTTTAATTACTGGTAAATAAATGCCAACACAGTTTTGCCGACAAAATGACATAATAAATCCTCATTGTGGTACACACTTGCCAGATTTGGTCAGTTCATGCTGTGTAGTTTTAGTGATTGATCTATTTACAGATTCATAGTTTATATTTTTCCTAGAAAATTGGTATTACATATTTATTGAAGTCCTGAGCAAACCAATTTTGGTAAGTAAGTTATGTGTCACAAACAACTTATTAACAAAAGTTCACACGTGTCTCGCCTGGTTATATTTTTCTTTTCAATACAGATTTTCCTATCCCATGTGCAAGTTTTCTGAATGCGTGAATCATCATTGAGTCTGGGCGTCAGTTTTGGGGGAGCTGCTCTGCATTCTGGTGATAATGTGGTGAAACGTCTCTCACATGTCGATCTCGAGTCGCATCAGTTCCATCTTTGGGGCTCTTCCCACCCCAAAGTGGAGAAAGATATGCATCGCCCTCGTCCTTGTTCTGGTGGTCTTCGGCTACATTGGGCCCTGGGTCATCCACCATGGTAAAACCACACAGGTGACTATCGAGTGCCTCAGCGCAAAAGTGGCGCAACTAGAACAGCAATATGGCCCTTCTGGGGCATCAGTGCTCCATGCGGGGCGAGATCCAGACAAACCAAAGGTGCTAGCAGTAACGGGTAATGGATATCTTGAATTTATTGTAGACCACACAAAACCTTACAACTTGCGTTTGCGTGGAGAGTCATGGGTAGCAGATGCGCCTTATCGTCCACTCCTGAGGGTGAAGTTAGAAGGGTACAATGAGCAGACTGCAACTATAATCAATTATAAGAAGGGATTGATTGAGCACATACAGTGCCACTATGTCGAGGATGCTTGCGTTCAAGTCAAAGTGACAACATTCATTCACAGAACTAAAGATTCAATATTATATCAGGAGGTTGAAGTTGAAAATTCAGCTTCAGTGCCGGTCACTCTTCTCATATCGAGGAATGGTCCAAATAACTGGAAGGGGTCAGGAACAAGCAATGAGATTTTTGAAGTCAATGGAGAATCAGTCGAGTATGTGATTTCTACCGGTAAATTTCCTGCTCCGTACATACGAGATACGCAGGGACAACACTATGTGGCATTAGTTATTGCAGCAACAGCAATTGATAAGAAAGTTGAAGTTCCAGCAGGATCAAGGTATTCCAAGAAAACACTCTGTGTTGTACGGTTCTCTGAGCCTGTACTTGATGTGCAAGCTGACACTGACGTATTAGCTTCATTAACAGACAAAACAGAAGAGGAGTTGTTTTCCTTGTTACATTTAGATACTAATGAGATTTTACAAGGGCATATAAGTGTGTGGACAAATAGTATGTGGAATAGCAAACTTTTGGTTGAACCTTTGAATAGCATAGAAGAAAACCCCTCCTCCCCTTACTTGACAACAGAACTTGTCACAGCAACATTTTATTACATGATGTCATCAGTGAAAGCCCCATTACTGGTGCCTGGAATCACGTTGCAACAGAAGAAGGAGTTAGTGAGTGCCTTACAGCGGCCCCAGTCTTGCTTCAATGGTCAGCCAACGTTTGACCATCCCGAGCTTTGGCTGGACGTCGAGAAGCCCGCGGAACTTCGCGATCTGATGTCGCATTGGATGCACACGTTGTACAAGCATGGTTGTAGTAACTTGTTGTCGGCGGGTGTGACGGGCGTCACCCAGGCCATGCTTCTAAGCATCTTCTCTGCACAATTCACTGACAAGGAAGTGTCATTTCACGCTAATCCTGCTCTTATTAAGGGCAAGTTCTTCTTTGAGAATATCTTGTACAACTCCTCATTCCTCCATATAATCGTTGATCCCTCCGGCCCGGCAGAGAATCAGAAGGTAACGTTACACGTCAGCCATTACCAAAATCAGGACGATAAAGTGCGCCCCCTGTATGCCTGTGGATCCGGTTGCCTGCAGGCGATACAACTCACGGAGGAAGATCAGAAACTAGATTTAAAGTGGACAGAGCCACAGACCCCATTTTTATATGTGTCACATGATAGCAAGCACCTCGAGTACCTTCAGAAGATTATTCACATAAAGAAACTTCGCTGGTTAGACGAGGTACCCAACCAGCAGACAAATTCTGATCACCACGGCTTCCAAGTTCCAGTTATTGTGTGGATCGTTCTTATAAGCCTCATCATCTTCTTTCATTTACTCTTGTTCAAGATGATTTACAATGAATACTGCCAGGACTCTCCTTCAAAGAAACTTCCCAAATTGCTCAAGTTCAATGAGAAACCGTAGAGGAATTGATTCAAATCTATTAACATATTTATTTATATTTCAACTCCCATATGACCATTGTACTCAAATCTTGTAGGACATTTAAAGTGAGCTCTATAAATCTTTGCAGTCACAAAGACATTGCCTAACAATGACACAAGAGTGGTTTTGACAACTCCATTTAAAACATTGTTGATGATTTATAAATCACTGCATATGTATACAGATGTATAATAACTCATTCAAAGTGCTATTTGGGGGGGGGGTAGGACAGTTCTCTTTTTGTATGTTTCATTTCAGGCAGTTGGTCACTACATGAAGGCATTGGGTATAGAATTTATTTTTGATGGGTTCATATGGGTGCCAGTTTAAGTTGGTGAACTATATGTATGTGAATGAAAGTTCAATATTATAGACCAAGTTCTTTGAGTTGTAGAAGACGTGTACATCCCAAACTAACTGTGATCCTGCATTGTTTTTAAGAATTTGTGACAATTGTTAGGAGTTGCTGGTCCCCCTCATGCCAAGTACATTTCCCTTTTGACATAAGTGAATATCTACTATCTTATTATCAACAGCCTCAGCATTGGTGTTGCAGAAGCATGTCATGTACAAGTAGACCATGGAGTTTTGTAGTGATAACATTGACAGGATTAACAGGGTTTTTATTGCAGGAAATGCCAGGAACCTCAAATTGAACAATAATTACCTGTGATTAGCTTTTATATTAAAATCTAACACACATTTCTATTTGCTTCATTCATCAATAACGTCACACCTCTTAAAAGTATATTTGCAGAGTGTATTGCAGTTCATTGCATCTGGAACTGCTTTTTAGCTCACATGAGCCAAAGGCTCAAGTGAGCTATTGCGATCGCTTTTCGTCCGTCGTTCGTTGTGCGTCGTGCGTAAACTTTTACACATTTTCAGCTTCTTCTTCAAAATGCATGATTGGATTTTGCCCAAACTTGGCAGGAATGATCCTTAGGGGATGGGGATTCAAGGGTCCTCAAATGGTACACCTGGCCCTCCTGGGAGCCCAGGAGCAGGGCCCTAAAGGGCCAAAAGTAGGTAGTTTTCAAACATCTTCTTTAGAACCAGAAATAGTTTAGTTAAGCCACTTTTGTGTGTAGATACCTCTATATGTGCTGAATTAATGTTCCTCATGGCAATGCCCAGGGTGGCCCCGTTTGGCTCCTAAGGGGGGCCAAAGTTTGGGATGGGGCCCTATGGGAATAATTCACATTCACATTCACATCAATGGATTTAAACCAAACTTGGTGGGAATGATCCTCAGGGGGAGGGGATAGAGGTTTTCTGGAATGGTACACCAGGCCCCCCTTGGGGCCCAGAAGGGCCCAAACTAGTTAACTTTCTAACCACAAGCCCATTTGTAACCAAACTTGGCTGGTAGATGCGTAACAGGGACCTTAATGTTATTTGCAGGTCAAAGGTCACATGTAGGTCAAAGGTCAAATGAAGTCACATGCTTCTTCTTTGGTTGGTATTGGCCTGTTTGTGACTAACTTGGATGGTAGATGCTACATGTATAGTGACCTCAATGTTAAATTGGGGTCAAGGTCACATAGGTAGGTCAAAGGTCAAATGTTAAGATACTAGGGTGTGCCTTGTTTGTATAAAAACAGATGTTAGAATTTAATTAAACTTGGCAAAATCAGCTATATGGCAAGGGGATGCAAAGTTTTCCAAATGGTTCATTTAGCTACATGGGTGCCCAGATATCGGGCTCCAAGGGCCAAAACTATACATATAGCTGATGTTTTTTCTATGTATACCATAGAGAGTTTGCGAGACCTCAGGTGAGCGTCGTGCCCCCCGGGGCTCTTGTTGGATTTAAACTCAAGAGATTGAAGAAGGGATACTGTTGGGCTATTTCATCTCGTCAATCTAATATTACTAACTACATCCATGAATGTATAAGTGAAGGTTACATGAAATTGGTTTTACATACTGGTCTGGTCTCATTGTTCCTCATCCCTTCATCATACAATATGGCCATATACATACTGTAGCATCTGCAGGCACCAGCTCAGTCTAGCAGTGGGATACAATCAAATTCATTGGTTCAATTCACCATCTGATACCGAAAGTTACTTATAGTTGCAACCCCTGCTGTGGAGAATCCTGGTAATAAAATCTGGTAAACATATGCATGGAAACTTGAAATTGGAAATCCCTTCATGAAAATAAAGGAATAGAATATTAGCACAGAAAAAAGAGAAGTTTAATACCAAATATATATTCCTACATGTATCTGCTAAATTTGCTAAATTATGCTGTCATACTGCACTCCTCACCCCCCCCCAAAAAAAAGGGGGGATCCTGGATCTCTGCCTTATGAAACTCTTCTTCATGGAAAATTAATTATAGGTTTTAGAAGTTTAAAACTAAACAACTCATTGATTTTTTGAGTGATCAAAGTCAAACATTTATACATGTAGTGGGGATCAAGGTGAATGACAAATTGTGGTCATTTCCTGGGTTGTGTAGAAACATAGAGGTAGTGAATGAGTCAGTGCCTCATCATACATGTGGACATGTACAGTATGAGTGATATCAAGATTGCTTTCAATTCAATAAGCCAGGTTTATGACCCTAGGCTGTAAATTCATGCATGGATAAGGAAGTGTTATACCAACTAACTAAGCCAGGTTCTTGACTCCTAATGAACTAAAATGGCCTACAGGTGTACACACTGCACAAATTCTAAATTCAAATTTAAAATGTTAGCGTCATTTGTACACCTCTAGGTTGTAAATCCAAGCATGAATAGGGAAGTGTTGCTAAGCCATTTTCTTGAATCCTATTACACTATACATGGCTACACACTGCATGTTTCTGAATTTTAATTGAAAAATTTAGGGTCATTTTATGACACTAGGCTGTGAATCCAAACATGAATATGACAGTCTAAACTAAGCCAGGTTCTTGAAACATATCCAACACTGAAATTGCTACACTCTGCACAATTCTAAATAGAATTGAAAATCATCACATTTATTGCACCATGATACATGAATGTTTTCTATATGACGGTTGTATATTTTATACAGTTAATGATGTGTCTGCCATATACATGTAACCGCTGATGTCAGTCACTTGTAGGTATGTACACTGTGCCTGCACATTTACACAGTACATGGCAAATGTACTGTATGGTCTGTACCAGTGTTAATGAAGTGCTTGTAATTTAATATTTTAATTTATTTGTGTACTACCCAAGTAGTGCTTGGCGATATTTTGATAATATCGAAATTACTCGATGTTGAAAAAATATGGAATACATGATAATGATCTCATCATCATTTCAAAATATCGCCAGAGGCACGATATGGCCCCAAATACCATGGATTATGAAAATCCAATGGGGTAAATACATGCACTGCAGTGGGAGGGACCAAGAAATCACTATAGCTATGAATACTCTGTACACAAGTGCTACTGCCTGTAATCATATAAGTAGAAACAGGGAGGTGGGGATAAAAGAGAGGCCTCCATGCTGTTGAGCTATCAAACTTGTGGTATTTAGTGCAGTAGTGCATTTCGTATAATTGTCAACAAACATAACAACTCTGTCAACACACTGCCCACCAAAAATGCTATTTATAAACAATCGGCACCATGAATCTCCTGATCTAGTTACTAGAGGGTCTACAGAAAGCAACATTGTTTCGACTATGTTTTAATAACAGCCCTACAGGGTGCACTGTCAATTCAAGCCTAAAATAGATTTGTCTTCTTCATCACAAATCTGTTTTTCAACTTCGGCAATAAATTGTGTTATCAACAATGTTTTTTCCACGATAAATCGAATGAGGTTCAAATCAAATATCGCCAGCTCTATACTCGAGTGTGTTTCAAATCCAAACAAATTGACATTTTCCTTTTACAACTGAATGGGCAGCACTTATAAATATGATATACTTCTCTGTAGTAAAGAGGTAGACAAACAAATAGTAATGTATTAACTTTCAGGGCTATTGAAGTAACAATGCCGCCATTGACTGAAATGAACATGTATGACTGTTGCGAATATGTGCCTGTGTTTTAAACTCAGACGGCAATACAAATTATGCATCATTGTCTTATAAACTAATGATATGTTTTAATGTGCGGTGTATATTTGTTGCTATGTGCTACTGTCAAGTTTTGAATTTAAAATCACGCTGTGATCAGGTTTCCTTATAAGTCAGAGTATAGGTTGGGTCATTCTGACAACAATTTTCATCAGTCTTTCGTTAAAGCCCAATTTTAGTTTTGGGGATTTTTTGTTATTTGAAAGCTTTATGCCCCAAAGTCATAACCCTGCAATAATAGATTCTGAATGTCTTTAGTTTTTTTTTTTATAGTTAATGAAAAATCTCGGGGGGTACCCCCGAGATTTTTCGACTAATTATTTATAGCATCCAAAGGTTAAAAGATCATTTTAAAGAAGTATAGCATGTGTTATTACCTCATCCTGAAAGAGCAGACTCTGGCTCTTTCAGATAGGTATAAAATGCATAAACCTTTTGTTCTTTAGTTTTTTTTTTTTAATGTAAGTAAATGCAAAAATGTCGGGGGACCCCCGACATTTCAGCTATATCTTTACATCTATAGCATCACAAGGCTTAAAAAAGGCTTATATGTGAGTTATACCTCATCTGAAAGAACAGATTCTGCTCTTTCAGGTATAACACATGTAACCTTAAAGCCTTTTTAACCCTTTGGATGCTATAATATAAAATATAGTTAGTATAGTTAATATAGTTAATATAGTTATATATATATAATAAAAAAAAAAACTAAAGACATTCAGAATCTATTATTGCAGGGTTATGACTTTGGGGCATAAAGCTTTCAAATAACAAAAAATCCCCAAAACTAAACTTGGGCTTTAAATATGGTATTGTCACACCAGACATCAGAAACCAATACATCCTGAAATTTGTTAAAGGCAAGGTTCACCCTGACGTCAACTTGGTTTCAATAATGGCAGAACAATGAGAAAAATATTAATGAAAGTTTGGCGAAAATCCACCGGGCGATTCCGTGCGTGTCGTACGGGACATTTTGACAACAATTTCTGGTCTCTTAGCTGAATGATTTAGCTCTGAAAATTTGTTTTGTGGTAATTATAAAGTACTAGTGGGTAGCCTTGTGAAAAAATGACAACCAATAAAAATTTGTTGTTTATGGGTGAATTAGAGGTGAAAATGTCACGTGTCGTACGGGACGCAGAGATGTCCCGTACGACACGCACTGTACTGTTACATGTATGGCATGCAAATACTGAGTTACAGATTTTCTACATTCAATCAGAAATCTTGCATATGTCCCTTAATCATGTGAAGTAGTCCAGGAGTCATTAATAGCAATGTATTCTGTATGGATGTAGATGTGTATTATAATACTGACAGTCTGACACACATGTATTTTAGGCATTTCAGGCTTGATTCTCATTGATAATGAAAGAAAAAAACTGACTACTGTATTACGTTTATATTGAACCAATCGTGTCTTAGCTTAGCACATCTACACATAAACATGGCAACTTATTCCGCAATCCTGTGCAAACCATTTCTGTTATGATTTGTTGTATGTCAAAGAATAGAACAACATGGCCACTGTATACAGTACATTGAGGCATGGTATGCAAATGATTAAAATAAACATATATATTCCAGTTTTATTTTCTCTTTCTGGCACATGGCAAGAAATGTATATTATATTACTAACCAACATATGGGGAACACATTCTTAATTTACCAAACAATATATCCTATACTGTTGTAGTAGTTATGTATATTAACCGGTTAAAGACTAGACACAAGATATCTCATTGGGAGGTCTATGAGAAATGCATGTTAAAGCAAAATCAAACCGTTTTCAACGAGTTAAGGCATTGTTGACCTTGGTAAGTCCCGAGTGTTACTTGTAAACATTTTGAAGCAGGATACAGTATGTCTATTTGTACCCACCGTGTAGATGGTGTACTTGACTGACATGTGTCGGATAAAACTTAATCCAATTATCCATATGAAATAACTAACATGTCATGGTGAATCTTGTTGTAGATTTGTTTGGTATGTAACCAAAGTATATGTATATATTTTGTTTCAGGCTTTTGTTTTATTTATGTACACTGTATAATTATGTTCTGTTGGTTTCCAGTTTTAGGCATATTTAGAGATATTTCACCTATTTTTTTGTTTTGTTTTGTTTTTGCTGTTGCATAAAGCAATCTACTCTTTATGAATTTATAGCATCTTTAGTGAAATGTAAATTTAGTAAGTATTTCATCCCAATGTTAAATAACATGTTCTTGGTTATTTTGTTTTATTATGTTAGGAAATCATGATCATGCAGTTATTTTCAAATTATATTCGTTTATGCTATAGAAACACCATGAAGAAGTATGAATAATCATTTGTAAATTATTGTTAAAATTTGTAAATTCTATGTTATTTAATATTCAATTTTGGAAAGATGGTTAAGTGAAATCACATTTTCCACAGATTCTGAAACCTTTCATCTGTGATACGAAATATGTAAATCACACTTATTCAGTATTAATTCATCATAGTAATTTCCATATGAAATAATATGCCATAAACCAGGGCTCAACACTAGCACTTGCCCGCTTGCCCGGGGCAAGTAAAATTTCATGTTGGGCAAGTAAAAACTGAAAATGTTAAAATTTACTTGCCCGATTGCGCAAGTAAAATTTTGATCATGAAATGAGCAAAACATTATATGTCCAGAAATCTTACCAAAAATGAACGAAATATGTCTAAAATTTTGTGTTCAGTATACTAAATTTCATTATTTTCTTCATTGAACTTGATTTTATGACTTTTTAAATTCATACTGTGCCTCACACCATTTGCAACCCCCAGAAATAAAATAACAAACATCCAATGCTATAAACAGCCAAAACAGGCCTTATGATTAGTGAGAAATCATTTTTAATGTTTTTTGTTATTGTTATTTCTGGACAAGTACATTTTTTATTCAGGCAAGTAAAAATCCGAAAATGATAATTTCACTTGCTCAAAGGGCAAGTACGAAAAAAGCTAGTGTGGAGCCCTGCATAAACATAGTGCAGGCCTCATTGCAGTAGACTCTATAGATTTCAAATCACAGAATACTACTGTGTTACCCCATTGTATGCCAAACTAAATTGCAGGAAAACAAGGTACATTAACCCATACATAGCATGTATGACAATACAAACTGCTTTTATGTGATTATAATCCAAGTACCCACACAAACAACACAATGCAATTAGTATTCCTGTATGTCTCACCCTTGGACCTGATAGGATAAAGAGAATTTAAGTAATTATTACCAATATCTAAATAGTGTAATTGTGACAAAAGTAAGACTGCTAGCCTATAGATGGATTAAACATTTGTTATATGTATTGTATGCATACATTATGTTCCGTTTGTGCATGTGACAAACGTATATGTATGAGTTGTATATCCCTGATCACATTGTTCATATTCTGAATCAGTTCTTTATTTTGTTACATGTAATGGGTTAAATTATTTGTTTTAATATGTCAGATTAACTTGTATGATAAATGACAGACATTCATTGCATGGGTGAAGAAAGGTGTCACATTGAAATGTAATTCTGGAATAAACCAATTTGAGTGGATTTATTCCATAGTATTTTAGATGTGTTGCTGATATTTAAGTAAAATAGAATATGTTAAGTTTCTGTGATGTGCAGTTGATCAGATTGAATTGATGTTTACAATAAGTAAAGTAAATTTGCAGATCAGTGAGTTGATGACATCATTGGAAGAAGTAAGTGTGTTCTATTTACAGGTAATATCGTCGGTATAGAACCAGAAGGCGTTAACGCAGAACCTTTGAGAACCAAGAAGGGCGCTATCACGTAAGTCATGCATTAACGCCTCTGGTTGTCAATGTATTTTGTATTAACGCCACTGGTTCTATACCGACGATATCATTTAGCCTAAGAGGCAAAATTTGATAGGCAACACAAGAGAGGGATTTGTTCTGTTGAAAAAAATATGATGACATACCCTATATTGATTGTTTGCAGTTCAATGGTCAAGTTGACATTCTTTCATGTTCATGATTTCATGGTTTCATTTTGATGAGCCTTACCTATATTGGTGAACAACACATTAGTAAGATAAATAATATTACTTGAATACTAACTTAAGTATTATCAAGATGAATGCTTCAACTGTCAGTCATAGCAAGCAGATCCAGAAATTTTCAGCATGGGGAGGGGATGTTAAAAAATGTGAAGAGCAGAAAAATTGATCCTCAGGTTTTCACTTAAAAAGATTAACTTCAATATTTAAATATGTAAACAATTATTGTGAAAAGAAGACAGTCCAAACAAAGCCTTAAAGTACAGGCAAAGCCAACACTGTTTTATACAAAATAAGGTGTCTGACCTTTCAATTCCTGAATCTGCCTGTAATCAGTTATGTTTTAATCATCAGTTGTAATCGTATCAGAGTCTGCAAGACAAAAATCACATCTCACGAAAATAAACTGACATGGGACAATTGGAAGTTACATTTGTTGTCTGTCCAATGCTTCATTGATCTGTGCTTGTAATGTATGATGGAAGTGGATCACCTTTGTGTGTTATCTCTATACAGTAGGTTTACCGTTTACACCACTGAGAATTGAAAATGATACCATATCTAGTAAAAAATATTTTTTTGCAACAACCTAGGTTTCTTATATAACACCCAAGAGTGTAGGGTGACAGACATCACCAAATATAAAATCAGTACATATTATCAATGCGCAGGATATTCATGCAACTTGTGTGACATATTTTCAGGTTGACAAATATTATTCCATCCATCTCTGTCGCACTGCGTTTTGAATCAAATTAGGTAACACTTCTCATTTTGTCAACTCTGCAAAATTTGCCACAGCCCGATGCAAAATCACCTTCCAATTTGGGGAAGCAGAATTTTGTTTTATGGAAAATATGAATACATGCATTGCCTACATGTACTTAATTGTGCTGTTCCTTTGTTCATCCAAGGGCTGGGGTACCTAGTTTTGTTTAATATAGTGTGCATCTGATCTTATCCCATTGCAACACACAGTCTCATACACACATACACACATGCACTTATACACACACCACACACACACACACACACAGACCTATACAAGGTGAGGGGCTGGCTGCATTATGAAGTACATGTTCATACATGATGTTGCTATATTTTAGCCAGTGGCATATGTAATATACCGTACTTGACATATATAATATATTTGCCCACTATGTAGTGAATATGTGGCGGCTGAACAAAGTAT
The DNA here is from genome assembly GCA_001188425.1 of Eucidaris tribuloides. Taxonomy (NCBI): domain Eukaryota; kingdom Metazoa; phylum Echinodermata; class Echinoidea; order Cidaroida; family Cidaridae; genus Eucidaris; species Eucidaris tribuloides. The sequence continues at coordinate 32,192 of JZLH01S0631052.1, read as the reverse complement.
ATTGACAGTCGGGTAAATGAGGTAGTCTATCCTTTGTGTACCAAGCCTAGTGTAAATGTTGGCAACACCCCATTCTGCTATTTGCTCCCAACATTGGCTCCCAACATAACATC
>JZLH01S0631035.1:20640-31200 GCA_001188425.1 Eucidaris tribuloides | reverse complement strand
GGTTAATGCGACCAGTAGGTAAGCATTTCTTATTGATCATGTGGAAACATTTGCATGAGCTGTGACTTTAGACCTTTGACCTGCAGACTCTAAATTTGAACTTGACCTGTATTTTAGTGTCATCCACCTACACACCAAATATCATAATCCATCTAATATTTATTAAATTATTGTGTGGAAACCAATTTGCACATATAATGAGCAGTGACCTTTGACCCTTGACCTGCAGACCCTGAATTCGAACTTGACCTGTATTTTAGTGTGATCAACCTACACACCAAAACATTTTTAAATCGGTCAAGTATTTATTAAGTTATCGTCCGGAAACCAATTCGCATATGAGCTGTGACAATTGACCTTTGACCTGTGAACTTGGAACTGTATTTTAGTTTTGATCTACGTACACACCAAAAATTGTTGAAATCTGTCATATTTTTAAGTATTGTGTGGAAACCAATTAGGGGGACGAACAGGGGGACGAACAGGTGCAACGCTTAATGATCCATCGAGACTTCGTCGGTGGGGGCATAGAAAGTGGAACCCAACTTTCACCAGGAATATATAATTGCATAGACATAATTATGTTTATGGCAATACGTCATTATAACTTTTTCATTTGATACCATATTGTTATAATTATGTCTTTAATTATCAAATTACGAACAATGTTTTATATGAACAATGTCAAAACTGTTTTGCATACAAGATTCAGGTCTTTTCATGACGTGTTGACATAAATATGATTATGTTAATTCAATTATATATTCATGGTGGAAGTTGGGTTCTGCTTTTTTCTGAACACTCTGTAGCGCTTTACCTTTGGCCAATATAGGGACATAGGGACATAGGGTTAGGGACAGATGGCAGATCTGCTTTAATGAAATCTGTGCAGTGACTTCTATATGGGACAAGGATTTGAGAACAATTTGGGCAGTTATTGGCCCCCCGGGGGGGGGGGGGGGCACTCAAACAGAATACTGTACACAAGCATGACCAAATTGTTTATACAGACACCCCCAAACAAGTTTTGCGCATGCTTCATTTTGGCCCCTACACATGTAATCGCCGGAATATGACCCCTTAAAAAGTTTTGCCTACTTCCTAACAATAGGCTTAAATAGACAAAACTATCTTCATGGGTACTGCATGCCCTGTCAAATTCGTAAAACAGAGTTCTTAAATTACAAGCCGTGCGTGTGGACAGAGAGGTGACAAATTTCATGATCCGTTTTCCTTCGGTTTCCGGGGGTTTTATACATCCCTTTCGTATCCCGGGATAACACTTCAGAAATCGTTGTGGCTATTACGAACTGTCGAACAATTCATTTTGGTGCGCAAATGCAATTCTGAGAAAATCCTGTTGAAAAAAAGTGCACTTTTCCAACAAAGAATTTTCTTGTTTCTCGCTGTTACAGATGACTGAATTTTAAGCAAAGTGACAAATATAGATACTCTAGTTTCTGGCTTACTGATTATTTTGAGCCAATATCATAAGATAATAACTATATTTAGCGATAAAATTGTTTGGCCATTTGTAAAATCCATTGTTTCACGTATCGCCATATGTTGCGTGTATTGCGTATGGACGAACAATTTTCGCGTTGAATTGTTCGGCGGTTCGTGAAACCAGCGCCTATCCAGTGCGCGTATACCTCTGTGTACTGTTCGTCGCTTGTGCCCGTTTTATGAACCGATAAACAATTTTTGTGACGAAAGGGGTGTTTTTAAACTCGTATATTTCAAAAAAGTAAACATTTTTACTGTCTAAAACTTTGGGATCTGATAGTTTATGTACTTTCATAATACGCTGAAAACTCAAAATTGACAATTTGACCCCTAAACTACTGTTTGGCGGTTCGTAATAGCCACGACGAAATGAGGAGGAAAAAGCTTGGGAAGAAACCATACCGTAAATACATTTGACCAGTCTTTCAAAACCACCCTTTGGTGTTGAAATTCCACAGGTTTTTCGATACCCTAAAAAAGATTGTGTTAAGGATTTGCCAGTCGCATTACTTCCCTTCATTATCAATATTACAAACGGTAGTTTAGTACTTACAAATGGTGTGTGAAAGTTTGAGATCATCACAACGTCATGAATTTTGTTGTTTTATGAGAAAAACTAATGAAGCATGTTACCCAGAATCGTTGTTCTTTACGTGAGTTTGAATTTGCCTCAAATTGCGAATCGCCGGTTATGTGTACCGTCGGCAAGACAGCGAGCACACTCTGTTATGATTGGCTTAACGGCTAAATTCCGCGAACCTTCGTTAAACGCTAATCGACCATTTTGGAATAGCCCCGTGCACATCGACATCACTATAAATTTTTAAAGTTTCAATGTCGCCGATTTTCAACCAAAACTATGAAGTGCTACCCAAAGTTCCTATGACAGGTGTTTATTATACTAATCTTCACATTGTGAACGATTATGAGCTGATTCATTAATTGTTACTGTTTTCTGACGTGCAATCCCTTCACTCTGTCTTTACCAACACCTTCTGGGTGGGGGGGGGCGGGTGGGGTCATCTTACCGATGCCGGGCCCCACGCAAAATTTTTCAACGCCCCAACAGCGTCGCTCTGCCGACTTTTTTACTTTCAAGTTTGGCGCAGTCCTTGTCCGAGACCGCGGTTTTCCGCCGCGAAAATCGGTACATACCGTTACGACGCTATGTTACCTGCGATTCCAGCGCCGCTTTATAGCCGAAAACTTTTTTATACAATCATGTACCTCCAAAATGCTGTGAAAACATGTTTTCGTGTAAAATCAATGGAAATTGTGTTTTAGCCACAAAATCATAAATGTATGATTATTGTTTGCTTTTACTGGTTGAATGAATTAATTTTATGCATGTTTATGATTGCAAAAGTGTCCCCACAAAATTCATCGAAACCCTCGAAACAAAAGGTTGAACAAACATGAAATTACATAAGAAATTCACAAAAAATAAAATACATAAGATTTAATTCGCAATTCGGCAAATGTTTTTGTAGATATTTATTAGAAATGTCAAAGATGAATATTTTCAAACAAAAATTAGCATTCTACTAGCTGTTAGTACAGTGAGTTATAGGCAAAGAGAAAAACTTCATACATATTTGCATAATTATTACTTAAAATAGAAAAATATCTTTTGAAAATTTTACATATACAGTCTGTAGTTTACATCTGGTTCTATCGCGCATGCAATTTGCGAGCGATCGGGCGGCCGAGATCTGCGGGGGGCCTGGGCGTTACAAATTGACCCCCCAGTTAAAAACCTGGTCGAAATAGCCCAGTTAAATGGGTTAACAGCATGCACCCGCCCACCCTCCATGTCTAAACTGAAAAAAAAAAAAACTTTAAATCGTTTTTGGGTCACACATGTGTACGAGCTTATTATGTTTGAATTGCCCCCCCCCAAGTTATGCAGAGGGAAACAATTATTTTAGATCATAAACAAGAGCAGTTCGACTGCGCGCAGTCGATGGTATGCCTCCGATCCATCCAACTGATGTATTTGAAAAGCTTCAGTTTAACCACGCATGGTAGCGAAGACCAATTAGATGATACCATAAGCCCCATGTGACTTCTTGAGACCAACGTATCGTAATTTCCATTCAAGCGTTCTTCTAATTATCCCTGCTGCAATGAGCTCAATTCGGGACAAGAGCCTTGTGACCTTTTGACTGCTCTGACTTTCAACTACTTCGTGACTCAAAAGTCGAATCAGTAAATTGGTGGCCTTATAACAGATAGCTTCTCCCAAGTTACATCAAAATCTGAAATCATACTCAGTTCAGCAGTCATCGAGCCCTAAATTCAGACATATTTAAGCCCCGGTGATCTTTGACCTTTGAGCTCCGACACAAAATCATCAGTTTTAATTTGGTGCCTCATAATAATACTTCACTCCCAAATAACATAAAAATCTGACAGGTCTTCCCGTTGCTCGTAAGTTTATCATGGTAATGAGCCCTAAATCGACTATTAGTCGGTGACCTTGACCTTTCAGCTCCAAAATTAATCAGTTTATTGGTGCCTTATAATCAATTTCACCACCACCTCAACGGTTTTATTACAATCCGACCAATCCGTTTCTCAAGTTTCAGCGTTACGAGCTCCTGCAATCAGACATCTTGAAGGCCCCGGTGACCTTTGACCTTGACCTTCGCTCAGCCCAAAAATCTATCAGTTCATTGTGGTCATTATACATACTTCACCTCCCAAGTTCATGACATGCCCGTCAGTCGCTCCTGGAAGTTATCGGGTACGAACCAAATAGACATTTTAAGGCCCGGTGACTCTCTGACCATTGACCTTCGAGCTCGGATCCACAAGATCTAATCAACTATCATTGGCAGCTCATAGTAATACTTGGTGCTAGTTACTATCAAAATCGCGATGGGGTTCTCAAGGTTATCTCGGTAACTGAGCTCAATCAGACTTATTTAAGCGCCGGCCGGTCGACCTTTGACTTGACTTCAGCCCATAAAATTAATGCAGTTTTGTGCGCTCATAATCACATACTTCCCAGTTACATCACAATCCGACAGACACTCTCGAGAGTTATCGGCAGTAAACGAGCCCAAATCAGACGATATTTAAGCGCAGTGACCATTTTATTTTTTTTTCTTTGACCTTTGAGAGCTCGCAAAATCTAATCAGATTTTCATTGGTGGTCATAGTATTTTCATGACTTGGTCGCTAGTTACATCAAATCCAGATTGGGGTTCTCAAGTTATGCGGTAAACGGCCCAAATCAGACATATTTAAAGGCCCGGTGACCTTGGACTTTGACCTTATCAGCCAAGAGAGTCTAATCAGTATCTTGGGTGCCGTCATAAATACATACTTCACGCTCAAATTACATGACAATACCGACCCAGTACCGCTGTCAAGTTAAGTCGCGGTACCGAGCCCAAATCAGACATAGTTTAAGGCGCCGGTGACCTATTGACCTTTCACCTTCAGCTGCCAAAATTAATCAGTTCATTGGTGGCTCATAGTAAGATACTTGTCCTAGTTACAATAAAAATCCGATCGGGGGTTCTCAAGTTATCGCGGTAACGAGATCCGGTAACGGACGGACGGACGAACGGACGCACGGACGGACGCACGGACGGACAACCCGAAAACATGATGCCTCCGGCAACTTCGTTGCGGAGGCATAAAAATAAAATGCTTTATCAGTCATATTCTGATTTGAAGATTTACAGTTCATTTGCACTTATAAACATTCCCAAATTTAATACAGTCAGATGTTGCCCAAAGTCTGCACTGATTTTTTTTGGGGGGGGGGGAGGGGGAGTGCCTCCCTGCCGAGTCCCATATGCCAGTGCAGATATAAAAGTAAACATAGAACATAATACACTTCATGAATAATAGTAAATACAAATAAAATTCAGTAAGTACCAAATTTATTTACTGAGTAAATTCTCCAATCCAATATTTGAATAAAATATCCTCCACAACTCTGAGCCCAGCTTAATTACAAGCAATTAGTGAATCCAAGGACATATCCTTTATCTGATTACCATGTCTGCATCATTGCATATCTCTTACACAGCCCTTTTTCACTGTAGTTACACATTTTGAAATACATATTAATTCCCGAAGAAGCAGAACTTTGGTAAAATTGTTTATCAATTGATCACAATATTGCATATAACAGTGTATCTCAGAAAAAAAAGGAAACCGAGATGAAGATATTTTTATATCTTAATAACGTAATATGTAACGAAAGTCATACTTACTTGGAAGCATATTTTCTCTTCTGTAATTTAATACCAGTCACAGACATTTTCATTCATGCATGGTTGAGCAAAGACAATTAAAAGGGACAGTCATAAAAATCATTTGCATGAGCAAATTTGAAATTCAGACTGTCACGTTGGAATGCATTCAGAATATTTTCGATATTGAAAGACATTATTAGAAAGCCTATTTTGTTGTCTTTCACATGATACTACATTTGTGTAAAATAAGCGATGCATGAATGAGATAAGACAATTTGAAAAGATGTTCGTTTTAAGAAATGTTCCAAAACGCATTAATAAACCGTGTTGTCTGGAGTTGGCAGCCAGCATCCAAGAAATTCCTTGCCTACATGATTTGAGGCCTATTGGTGTGCCCCAAGCAAAATATTGTGTGAAGTTGGCCGTGCGTGAACCTTTTGTTCAGCTCGCTTCAATTGATCAAAATGTGTTTATTTTAAAATCATGCTAAAACAAGCATGTTGTAATTTCATTTGTTCCCTGGCATACATCATTCATATTTTACGCTTACAGTGTCAGATAAAGGAAGAAGTTATAATCTTTATGTAATGCTTTTATTTCTTAACTAGAAAAGTTCGACTGCGCGCAGTCAATGGGTATGCCTCCGCTCAGTGCGCCCACTACGTAGGAGTTAACAACTCAACAGTTAGCACTCCTAACTGAAGTTATAGGTTTGACACAAAGTTCATTGATCTTTGACCCTTGACCCCAGTGACTCTACCAATATATTTGTCATTTGGTTTTGAACCTAACCACCAAATTACAACTGCAGTGAACCCTCCTTACTGAACTTATAGGCAGAAAATGGAATTTCAGGACAAAGTTCATTGACCTTTGACCCTTGCTCTTGACCTTTGACCCCTGAGACTCTACCAAAATATTTGTCTTTTGGTTTTGAATCTAACCACCAAATTACATCAACAGTGAGCACTCCTAACTGAAGCTATAGGCCGAAAACGAGATTTGGGAACAAAGGTCATTGACCTTTGACCTTTGACCCTCGATGGATTTGTCCCAAAATCTAATTAATTCATCCTTGCCTAGTGGTCTACCCTTGATCATCAAAATCCCTTTGGCGGTACTTTAGTAATCTTGTTCACAAGAAAGTGTGGACGCACGGACGTACGCACCCATGGACGTACGGACGGACAACCCGAAAACATAATGCCTCCGGCTCCCTTGAGGGGCGGAGGCATAAAAATAATTACATTTACTACCCTGAAAATGGACTCAAATATGAAACTTGTGCATACAAATGAAATTTGGTAGCACCACTATCCAATGTTTTAAATCAATCACGCGTGAACAATGAATAATAGGTTGTGTATCAAATAAGAGAAGAGAAACACAGGCTTATTGATATACCTAATTATCAAAAAATTATTAATTATTATGAATATTTTTGTCTTGAAATCCTTTTTTCTGGGACACACTGTATTTAATGCCACTGTTAGACATCTTTCCTAATGATATAAACCTGAAATACAGTAGCGGAGAAAAATACAGTTAAACTCTATTAGAAAGAGGTGGGAGTCGGATATAACAAAATTTTTCAAGTCCAAACTCTAACATTTCTTGGTTTTTGGACCCTGATATAGTGAGAAACCTGATATAACAAAATTTCATTATAAAGAAGTAAAATCTCTGGTCAAATAACTTGGACTTTCGTTGTATTTTATTGTTTTTGCAACCCTGATATAAAGAAATTTAATTATAAAGCACAAATTTCATGGGTCCCCAAGGACTTCTTTATAATGAGAGTGCACTGTATATTATAACGAGGTTCCTCTGTAATTTGTGAAACACCCTCAGTGTTATCACGGGAAGAACAGAGAGTACCCATTGTATCACACACTTAACCATCACCTCTTGTGTATTTTAAGTGCTTCTTTATGTTGTGCAAGTATGAAAAAATGGGTCTATTACACCTTGACTACAATCTAGCAATCAGTCCCAAGTGCTAGGTTCAGACTCACTTATATGTGGTTAAACAAAGTAATGATAGGTTCTTGTATCTTGTTTGTGTTCCCTGTTATCAGCATTATCTTGAATGGTAAAAATAATGGGGCCTGTCTTAAGCCAAGGTTTAATTACATGTTTATGTTTTTGCCAAAAAACTATAAAAATTGGTCATTTTTTAATATTGCTATGAGAATAGGCTTGTTACTGACAAATATGTAATTACAGGGGGAAAAATGGTACAGAAATGGGACATCTAACACTCGGAAGACTGGTATTAATTTCAGTCAGTCATTTTTCCCACTAGAGTCTGTCGTATGCAATTCATCACTTTTCACATGAAACAAGTACTCACTCAGTTATTTAATCTAGGGAACAGCCATACCTGCAACACAATTTTTAGTTCACAACTTACTGTATGGTTGCTACAGCTTTGTATGTAGAGGTTTAAAAAGAATTTTATCACATGACAAAGATACAGAGAACAAATATCCAATCCCGGGGGGGCACTCGACTTACAAAGTGATACCTATGTGCCGCACCAAAATCGAAAATCAGGGGCTCTGTAACGGGCTTGAGCGAAAAATGGGGGTCTCTGGAACTGGAGCTAATTAAGGCTTCAGAAAACCTGAAAATGCTATGCTCTAGAACTGCATCGCGGGGAATTTCCGCGAAGCGGCGCGGCCTAGCGAAAAATTAGAAGCGAAACGGCAAATTTGAGGGTCTCTGGAACTGGAAAAATCAAAATTTTCCTGTGACTTCTGAAATTGAGATGCTCTGGAACAGAAATTTGGGCTGAAAATGGGGGTCTCTACCACAGCACATACGTATCACACATTTATACTAAGTGCCCCCCCTCCTCCCCCAGTATCCAATATAAACCTCCTTTCAGAAAGGATAATACAATCCAACAATACACTATCTACATGATAAACAGAACATATTACAGGTAGTTTTATTTTCAAACTGGGTTATAGCAATCTATTTCCTGTTTAATAGTTCAGCAATTACTTGTTGATCTGTTTCATATATTACATTATGCTAGTTACTCCAGCAATTTCACATTGAATATTATAGGAAACCAACAATTCTACAACTTAATTTTCGCAAAATATGACTTGTCAACCCCAAAGTTTTGTGAGATGTGAAACATTTTATTCAATTGATTATAGGTGACTGTTTGCTTAACGAGCTCATTTAAAGGTGTGGTAATCCAGACCAGTCTTCAAGACACACCTAGAGTCATCTGTGCATTGTATCATTCCTTTCAGGACAAACCTAGAGTCATCTGTGCATTGTATCATTCCTTTCATGATAAACCTAGAGTCATCTATGCGTTGTGTCATTTCTTTCAAGACAACCTAGAGTCATCTGTGCGTTGTATCATTCCTTTCAAGACAACCTAGAGTCATCTGTGCGTTGTATCATTCCTTTCAAGACAAACCTAGAGTCATCTGTGCGTTGTATCATTCCTTTCAGGACAAACCTAGAGTCATCTATGTGTTGTATCATTCCTTTCCAGGCTATTCTTTAATCAATGATTTAAAACATGTAGGAAAAAATGGTCCATGCTGTAACCCGATTAGAATCCAAGAATCACTGAAGCTACCTACAGGTTAACATTTATAGTTTAATAGTCAGCATGCAAGCTGCTCATTAGTTATTCACAAAAAATCGACACCTCCTGGTGTCTATGTGATGCCCTGCGGTGGCCCCATGGGCTGCATTCCAAACATTCATCAAGTATTCCTTGTCCATCTTGTTCAGTCCTGTCCCACACAAGCACAGCTCCACTAACCCCCGTCCTACACCACGATCCCGTCCCATTGGACCTTCCCCTTGACCATCGGGACTGGGTATGAGGTTGGTGAGTGCATCTATGAAGTGAGTGTCCAATGGTGAGTCCAGTCCGCAGCCTGAGAGGTCCAGTTTGGTCACTGCCCCGTCACGATGAAGTGACCGGAAGAGCTCACACAGTCCAGCGGCGGTCAGTCTGGGATTAGCCGATAAGTCCAGATTTTTCCAGTGCTTTGAGTTTGGTTGTAACCTTTATACAGCATCAGGGAAAACAGCATATCAAAGTCAAACAATGGTGGTTGTTTTTCTGAATACATAAAGCTTATTACCTGATACGTATACCTATGTTTAATTTTCCTTCTATTATGACTTAAGTTTTATGAAACATAGGAATCGCTTCACTTCACTTCACTTAAAGAAAAAGGGAATGGGAAAGCATCCGTGTTTTTTATAATATATTCTTTCATTCCGATGAAAGAACTGCTAGTGTCAGTTTATATGTTATTGGTTCTTACAAATTGATATTAACACATTGAAGACAAGACAAGATATCTTGTCATTAGGTATTTGAAATGCGTGTTGAAGCAAAATCAAACTGTCATCAATGGGTTTAATAATACAGGTTACGCAACATATGGAAGTAAAGTTTCTAGTGATTCTTTTTATTTTTTGTGGGCGGGGGGGGGGGGGGGTCACAAGGAAGTTTGATATTGTTGGTTGTTGTTCATACAATAAGACGAGTGGTGTTTCTACCCACACACCCCATTGGGTACTGGAAGCGGACATGCCGTTTTAACTCTATGGGACTTTAAGGATCTCAAAGTCAACAGAATAAAAGTGCTGAGTAGAAGTAGCAAAAAGGAAAGTGTGGTTTTCTATTAAAAGCAACAACCCCTTAACACCAAAACTGGATTGCCCTAACGTGTCAAAAAGTAATCATTTCTCTACGACACGGCTTTATATTTAAAAGTAGATTGTACATAGAAATATTAGGGGCCTGTGGCATAAAACTTTTAACAGAAACTAGAAATTTGTTGTGTCCATA
>JZLH01S0631023.1:776-13836 GCA_001188425.1 Eucidaris tribuloides | reverse complement strand
GGTAGTTGGTATATCACAATTTCCTCATAATTTAGCTAAGTGCACAAAGCTTTTTTGAAATATTAGTTTACATAAATTTTTTTACAACAACATGCAGTAATCATAGAATTGCTATCATTAGTGAAGATTGCACTGTTTGCACAGTATAGTGTACATGTGTGTTGTTTCAAAAATGAATAATAAGATGTACTGGGGTAAGAGCATATCTGTAAAATAAAATCTGAATTAATTGGAAATACCTGAAAAGGAGTACTTTTCATTGCATTCAAATGACATTAAAAGTCTGAAAAGGGATTTTGTGAGACCCCCCCCCCCCACCCACAAAAAACAAAATAAAACATAAAAATGTGAGTCCACATTTTAATCTGAACTCTCAACTCCCTTAAATGATCAATAATCAATAGTATGTTTACATGCAAATAAATTATTAGTGTAAATACTTGTACCTAAAGAATAAAAAAAAGAAAAAAAAGGAAGAAAGAAAAATGAAGAGAAAAAAATATCAAATATAAGAATTGTCATTTATCCACAAAGTCATATTTACCTAGATATACATCTTCTCGTATAGTTGTATCAGGGTTCTGAAATCCTTGCACTGTTCCCATCTCCTTGCCCATGGCTGCGTGTGGATCGTGATAGCCTGGTACTTTGTGAAGTCGACATGTTAAAAAAACACTACAAAGGGAAATTAAAGCAAACAGATAAAAAATGAGAAATAGAATTAATATTGATACATCAGTTTTTCCATTGTAAGTTACAACTTTGATCCTGTGCTAATTTACATATTTTCTGACAAAAATGGTAAAAATTAATAATAATAATAATAACAATAATAATAATGATGATGATGACAACAACAACATCAACAACAACAACAATACTAATAATGATTAATAACAATAATCACAAAATTTTGATACAACACAAGAACACGGCTACTTCCAAGGACTTTGTTATAATGGGAGGTAAATAAATGAAAATAAAGGAAACCAACCGGCAACACCCTTAAAAATTTAATGCATGCAGCTAGCTGTTGTGGTTAGTTACACTATATACTTGTATATTATATAATAATGATAATAATAATAATAATAATAATAATAATAACTCTAATTACAAATTTAGGGCAAATCTTTTCGGCCTATTCTTTCTATTCCCCTTAACGCACACTTTTTTTGCCTTAACGCTCTCATTCCTATTGTGACGGAATAAACCCTATTGTGTGGATTACCCCTATGGTGGCTTTTAATGTTGTAATAATAACAATTACAACAACAATAACATAAACAATAACAATAACAATAACAATAACAATCACAATATAAATAACAATAACAATAATAATAATAACAATAATAAAAAAAAATGATAATAATAACAATAATGCTTCATATTTTGCTTTTTTTCTCAAGGTATTTTTGGCTTTTCCTTATTGTTACTCTATTATGCTTTATGCTTTATTACTATTATGCTTTAACACTACAAGTGATCAGTGGGGATGTCAAATGTATTATTTTCCTGTTTGTTCATATGATTTTGTTTTGTGTTGTAGATCCAAATGAACTACATGTTGCAAATAAGGCAGTTTTTGTTTTAGTCACTGTTTGTGAATTAACGCCATTTCTTTGCTGTTGAAATTTGCAACTATATACACGTGTAAACATAATACATTTCCTTTTGGACCAATAAATTTCAGTTAAATTGAACTGAATAAGCACTAACTCCTTTTCATTTCCATGCATATACCAGTAACAATACTGTACCTATTTATTTATTTATTCACCTTTATTCACCTCTTGATAAAAAGGTACAACTATATGTACATATACAAATATCAGAACTAGGTCTAGATACATTTCACAATCCCATTTTTAAAGGGACGCGCCACTCGTAATCCATGTACGTTTATTTACCTTACGCTTGCCCCTATTGCAAGGCCGTATGTAACACTGAACTCTATGCTACGTAGTGTGGTGCGTAACAACAATCGTGGAGCTGCGAACAGAATTGCCTTTCTTCGCGTGAATACGTGCTGCATAGAAAATTGCACACAATTCGTGCGCGCTCGTTTTCCGAAAGTATACGGGCATTCCCGAATATTACCCGAGTCGGGCCAGGTCCAAACGCCCACGACTTGCGACTTTACGGTCCCTTTAAGATCTACCACACAAGTAGCAGTCTGTGCTCCCTATTCAGTACCAGCAATCATCATAAATGGTCGCATGTCACAAGGTGGTCCAATTTCCATTACATGGTCAGATTGACAAAAAATGTATTTTTTTACATGTTGTGTGTATTGACACCCTCTTGGAATTAATACTATTTCTAACCTTAAAAAGTGTTTAATTCTTGTTAAAATGCTTAGTTACTAATCAATTAATACACAGGCTTTTATTGTAAATCTCAATTTTCAAACATGTTTTTCTCAAATTGGACCTTAATTACAAAAATGATCATAATTTTGTTATTTTAAGGAGGAAATTTATTAGATTTGGAGGATATAATTTTAATGCATGAATGTTTCAATTGAGCAATTCAAATTAAATGTGCATAATTAAGCACACATGCTAATTATATTGTAAACTTCGTTGATATTTTGTTGTGTAAATTATAACAAAACTGTTTGTTCATTGTCAAAGTAAGTGCTATTAAGGCAAGAAATACATATCAGAAAAATGTTTAAATATTGTTTGTAAGTTAACTAGAATTTCATTGGATATGGAAAAGAAAACACCTCTCATTCCTAAAAGTATTTTTTTTTTTACTTCTTAAACTTTCAGAATTTTTTTATCTTTATTAGGTCTGTTGTTTGTTTGTGGTCATACTGGTAAATTATTTGACTTTAAGTCACTGTTTTGGAACTTAAAGACCACCAATGCATGATACCCACACTTGATTTGTAAAAATAACCAATAGTTTTGACATATTAAGCACAAAGAATTTCTACAAATTGGCCACTGCCCTGGCATTTCTCACTTGAACTGATGTAGCTTTTAAACAGAACACTGTATTCTTTCAAGGCTTGGTAGACTGAAAGAATATTAAATTCTGCTTAAAATGAGGTATGAACCAGCATATTTGGATAAGGGGTTGTGAAAAGCCAATGAAATTTGTACCATGAAATTTTGAAAAGTGTAATTCCGCCACCCTTTTTGCATGCCCAACTTACGACATGCGACCAAATGCATACCAGGTATTTTATCACCCTAGAATAAAACATGGATCCCAGGATCCATAGAACTAGCATACAGTATGCTGTGGAAGTTTGGAATCCTTTTATTGCAGGGCTAATCTTCAGCATCACACCCATTGGATTTACAACTTACTGTAAACCTCTCAATGGTTGCCATGGTGTTGGATTTACAATCCTCACAATAAGGGGAAGAGGTCTGTGAATGAAACCTAATTGCTTTGTGGAGAATATCTTGTTATGCAACACTACACATTGTGAAGTAGGGGCTATAATCAGCTAATCCCATTGAGGCTAACCACAGATGTAGCTTTACAGTGAAGAAGATAACAGGTAGTTGTGGCTTTCTACTGGTCTTCTTTTATTATTATTATTATTATTTTATTCGGCAGCATTCAATATATATACAGATAAAAATAAATTTTTGATTCCACGGTAACATTTAATCACTGGTTTCTAAATTCATATTGCAAAAGGTTCCACTTTCCATAATGAAAACAGTAGAAAACTGCACTGGTTTTCTATACAGTGCATTCCCGTTATAACAAACAGAGTTATTTAAGAAAATTCCTGTTACAACGAAGTAAAAATTGAGGTCCCAAAATTATTATCTATATGTCTTCATATGCTTTAACTGCTTGGTTATAACAAAATTTTGATATAACACAAGAAAACTGCTGGTTCCGAGGACTTTGTTTTAATCGAGTCCCACTGTATAGGAATTACAACCCGAGAGGTAAATAAATGAAAATAAAGGAAACCAACACCCTTAAAAATTTAATAAATGCCGCTAGCTGTGGTAGTTAGACTATAGATATTATATAATATTAAATAATAATATTACAGGTATATATATATATTATATAATGATAATGATACATAGTGATCAGAATAATGATGATGATAATAATAATAATAATAATAATAATAATAATAATAATAATAATAACAATAATAATAATTTTCATAATATAATATCATACTATAAAAGTTTAACACATGCAGTAGACATTTACAATAAGTAGGCCTAATTCTAACTTCCAGAAATTAATTCTGAATTAAATTTCAAGCTTGGCAGTTTAAATCAAGAAGATTTTAAGCGTCACATTCAAGCAAACATTCTCATTGATTTTTCTGTTAATATTCAGCTATTCACAGCAACTTGCCATCAGCCTGGTAATATTTAGGCCTACCATTAATATCTTTGTGTAATACACAGGTTTATTTCTACGATATTGATCCCCTTTAAACCACTTCAGATTTCACAGACCCACTGAGACCTACATGGGGACCACTGAACTACCAAGCAGTGTGAACAGTTAATTGCTTGTCACACATTATTGGTAAATACTTGGACTTTACTTTAGAGATGTTAATCTCTGTACCAGGCAGGTGTGTCCATGGTTGGCACGGACACTAATGTTGTATGTCATGCACTTGTAAGACCTAATGTATGTAATTGCCCTTACATGGTAGCTGAACAGTACAAATAGTCCGATTGATTGCTAATGTTCTTACATGTAGGATCTACCTACATGTAAAGCATCTACCTTTCAGAGAAATTACAGAATCTTCCAGAACTACCATTTGTTTAAAGCATAACTGGCATTTAAATTTTCTTTTTCAGAAAAATTTAACCTGTGAATTATCTTGAGAAAATAGTTAATTTCAGTTTTAGAATATGGAGAGCATATAGAAGAAAACAGAATGCATGATTAATAAGCACAAATATCTTCATTTCCCCTAGACTAGACAGTTTACCATCACTTAGTTACGACTTACAAGTAGTTACAGCCATCTAACTTCCCTGACTTCTATGCAACATTTTGCTTTGTGCAACTACTGTACAGAAGAGCTGAATTTTAAAGCCGAAGTTTAGTTTTGGGAATTTATTTTGTTATTTGAAAGCTTTATGCCCCAAAGACATAACCCTGCCAATAATAATTTGAATTTGTCTTTATTTTTTTTTAATTAGTTACATGAAAATCCGGGGGGGGGGGGGGTTGACCCCAACAAGATTTCGACTAGTATTTTATATTATAGATTCAAACAGTGATGTGTGAATCGAGTCCGGTCTTGACTCGAAGACCGCGGACTCAGTCCGATTTTGCTGGACTCGGTCTCGGATCGGACTCGAAGTTCTAATGACTCGGGCTCGGACTGACTTCGCGTCTGTACTTGATGACTAGCGTCGATCGGTCCGTCTCGAGACGCGGGCATATTGGCGCTATCCAACGGTATATCTCAGGTTCCATTCGCTAAAATTTCATCAGAAATTTCAGCAATATTTTCATATATAATAATTCACTCAAGATTAAATTTCAGCCAAAGTGGTCACACAGAGAGGTCCACGGCCTGGACTGTTTCCGTGTTCTAGTGTTTGCAATGCGTATCTACACGTGATGGTGTGTAATACACACCACTTTGAATTGGGCCATCAGATTAATTAATATTGGTATTTCTGAACAAGTTAAAGATGATGACGCAAAATGGTGAAAATTTGTCCACTGCCCACTATTATTATTGAACATTTCCGATGAATACCAACTTTAGCAGGCAATTGAAAGGATGATATTACTCTTTCCAACTTTTTACAAATGTATCAGTATGTTGATCTGCAATTTATTATTTAATTTTTTGGAAGATATTTGGTAGATTAAATGTAACTCAATTTACGACGTTATGTGTGGCTGATTGCATTTTACTGTATTAGTAGCCCACCCAATCTGCATAATGTTTTTATCATTATTACATTTCACACATTGAAAGTTTTGTGGGATTTTGCTTATTAGAACAAGAGAGCGTATGTGACACAACAAGTGAAAATGTTACTAGTGTAATTGATGCTGCATTTTTAAGGACACAGATACCCCGCCGCTCTTTCGCTAATAAAACTACATGCCATTTTAAAACTCAAAGTAACATTACTATTGTCTTGTAATTATTTGTGGTTTATCTTTTTTTGGAAAATGAATGATTTGTTCATTCATTGACTGATTCTTTAGTAGTCATTGTACGGTCCACTATAAGATATTTTGATGAGATATTGTTTCTATTAATTAATACTTGTAAATACATGTGCCGGATCGGACTCGACTCGGACTGGAGTGCCGGACTCGGTCTTGGAACTCGGCGACTCGAAGGTCCATGACTCGGACTCGGATTTGGATTGGACTCGGCTTGGACTCGGACTTATCTGGACTCTGGAAGATCACTGAATCAAAGGTGTTAAAATAGGTCTTAAGGTTAGATAGTGTTTACTCATCTGAAAGAGCACACTCAGCTTTTTCAACGAATTGAGTGTTACACATGCAACTTAAAGCCCTTTAACCCTTGGTGTATATAATGTAAATATAGTCGAACAATCTCGGGGTTCCTTGAGATTTTCCATGTAACTAATAAAAAAAAATAAAAGACATTCAGAATCTTTTTATTGCAGGGTTATGACTTTGGGGCATAAAGCTTTCAAATAACAAAAAATCCCCAAAACTACGCTTGGGCTTTAATCTAATCCTGAATAGAGTGCATAAAACTCATGCACTTCTATACTTCTACATGATGAATAGTGTCTGGTTTGTGGAAGGGCTCTACTACTGTACTCTTTCACTAAGAACAGGCTTTCACCTATACTTGAATAGAAAGAAGCGAATCAAGTACCTGTACTGACAAAATCTGAAAAGAGGGAAGTTCGTCAAAAAGCTTGGAAGCCACTTCAGTCTGCCACAGACTCTTGAATAGAATCTCTACAATGTTTTGGACATTCAGTGTAAGTATTGTGCACACCACAAGCTTATCCGTTAATGCTCAAAAGGAAAACCACATTGTATGGCAGTGGTACAATGACTTTAGTGCCGCCAGGTTTCACCATACTGTGATGATATTGCAGTACACTAGATTGAAGGAATATGACAAAATGGAACATTTTATTCTGTATTCATTGTACAAGCTATTAAAATTGGAAGGGCTTGCACCCCCGCTTGCACCCCACGGAGGCACTCCCTCCCTATATAAAATGCACTAATGACTTACATTGTAGCTGTGTAAGGCATTGTGGAGTACAATAGGCTATATTTGGAAAAACATTTTTTCTAGTTAAAAAAGTGGGTCACATTTCTTGGAGTATGTACATGTACATGTAGGCCCCTACATACACCTAGTTTTGAATTTAAACTCTGGATGGTGCTTTCTACTAGTGCAATTTATTTCTCTCATATCACCATCATATAGAACATTAGCCTCTTCAATCATCAAGGAAATAAGCCAATTATCACCCACAATATAAAGTAAATATTTTTCACAATAGTATGGGGCAGAAAAGCCAGTTTTCCTGAAATTTTAATGATCATTCTAATTTAATGAAATATCACACATCTAGTTGAATGTTCTACACTGCCAAATTAGTCTACCTGCCAGACACTAATCTATGTACAGATCAAAAACAAAATGCCAGATGATCAGAACACACAAGGTCAGAAACCCACTCAGGCAAAGTTGGATATAAACTGTACAGAGCAATAGCATCCTCTAATAGTCAGAGGTGGGTGGACAGTGGACTCCACCAAGTTTGGGGATGAGCAGAGATAAAGAATACATCATCACTCAAACAATTGGACTAGAATGGCTTTTTTAGCGATTTATTTTTCTCATGACATATATCCTTAATCTATCAAAACATATTAGACTGAAAGGTCAGACTGCAGACTGTGTTGTCAGGATTTTGATTAGCTCCTCCATCCTCCATTGAGCAAGATTCGTGAAAATCTGATGAGGACATAGTCTTTTCATTTGGACGATGTTTACTCTTCAATATTCTATTTTCCAATTTCTTTAGCTGGATACAGTGGTCTCCGGATAATGGGGTAACTTTTAAAGGGGTACTCCTGGGTAGAATTTAGCAAAACATTTCTAATGTTTCTCATTGAAATTTTCTCCATATAATAGGGTACTCTCGTTAAATGGGTAAAAACAGGCTTGCAAATAAGTGGAGACCACTGTAAAATAAAGCAAAATATAATCTACACTAGATTTTGAAAATCAGTTCAATAATACTCTAATACTATAATACAAAGTTGTACATACATGTAGCTACATGAATCCTTTGGGCCTATCGCACATGTGCATACAGGTGTACATCTGAATTCACTTTTTTAAGCAATTCATTCCAGAACAGATAGGACTAACAAGTGCAGCCACTGATGGTGAGATTTCAAAAGGATGAAAACACAAGTGACATTGAAATTTGAAGTTAAACATATTAAACAGAAACAGTGTACTAGTAGGCCTACATGTAGGCCCATATCACATAGTAGGGAGTTCGGTGAAATCCTGTTTATCAAAATCATATCTGCTAGTACACAAAACTGTTCCATTGAACTGTGTACAAAATCTACAGAACTGGGTCACTTTTTTCTTGTTTTTGTCAGATTTGAAAATGAAGGAGGCAAAAAACCCTATAGAGAAGTGGTACCACCTGAAAGCTTGACGTGTGGGGATTATTTTCCACTAATTTGTTATGATGCTAGTCTTTGCACTAAGCTGCGATTTGCTGACAGAATATTTTTGTGGTTGAAAAGAAAGAAAATAATTATAAGTCAGTCTTATGTAATGATATGACAATATTTTGGCCTGCTATGAATTTCTCTTTCTTCAAGCTTTCCAATGGTACCAAACTTGTGTTTCTAAAATTTTTTTAAAAAGTCACAAACCTCCCTACACATAGCTTTCTTGCTACATGTTAAAAATAAATAGGTCACATTTTGACTGAAAGTGAACCTAAAAATAAGGGGGGGGGGACCAAAGTTAAAAGTCAAAGAAAATTAGGAATGAAGCATGATCATGAAGCTGACCAAAAGTTTCAACAACTTTCTTCATAATATCAATACCTTACCATTTTCTTAGAACTTTTATCTACATGTACATGTAAAGGCAGACTACAGAATTTTGATGAGATTGATAACTTCCCGTTTTATGCAATATTACAGGAGTGGAAAAAATAAAAATACAAATAAATTTAAATAAAAAATATAACCCTACTAATCTTTGTTACATAAATCCAGTCTTTGGCAGCAAAAACTACTACTACTAGTACTAGTAGTAGTAGTAGTAGTAGTAGTACTACTACTACTAGTAGTAGTAGTAGTACTACTACTACTACTAGTAGTAGTAGTAGTAGTACTAATACTACTACTGTCTACTACTACTAATAATAAAATAATGATAAATTAATAATAATAATGACAATAATAATAATAATCATCATAATAATAATAACAACAATCATCATCATCATCATGGATGACATCTCACTTCATCATGACGTTGATGATGATGTGATGATGATGAGGATGATGATGATGATGCTGCTGATGATAAATGTCTTTAATCAGTACGGGCGCACGTCCAATATTGGAGATTCTCTCCAATTTCGGAGAGACTCTCCGATATCGGAGACTTTTTCTGCTCTCCAATTTCGGAGATAGTCTCCAATATTGGAGACTTTTTTTGTTTATTTACTTTGGCGCAGCAGGGATCGTGTTATCGCAACTTAGGAATGTGATATTCAGAATCCTTGAGGGATTTTACCCCACATGACCGTCTACTTTGAAAATTCACCGTCTCCTTACCAAGTTATGATCGATTGTTTACATTTTGCAGCAGTTGTCGATAGCAAAGTTGCTGATGGTATCGATTACCAGCATAGTTTATGAATGTTGTCATTACTCATTATCAATATTATTATTCTTATAAAACATTAATAAATTTGTATTAAACTCTATGTAAATCCAGATCTTATTGTTTACACCACCATGACCTCAGTGGGATTGGTCTTGGAAAAAAAAAAATCTCCGATATCGGAGATTTTCTTTGTGCCAAGTTTTGATGACCCCATTAAAAGTCTCCGATATCGGAGAGTCTCTCCGAAATTGGAGAGAATCTCCTCCGATATTGGACGTGCGCCCGTACTGTTAATGATGATGATGATGATGATGATGATAACACTGATGATGATGATGATAAAGATGTTTTTAATGACATCATAGAGTTTCTTTTTTACCAATTCTGATTTTTATATCTTTTTTACCAGAGAAGTAAGAATGAGATGTCATCCATGTCCGTTTACTCACTTTTTAGGATGTGGTTTATTTCTTCTCAGAGGCGAAGTTGGGCGCATTTGGGCTAAGTCTTCATTCTGGTCCTTCTTGTAGAAACTGTGTGCGTAGGTTGTGGGTTTCTTCTGTGGCGTTTTATTCCAATCAAGTTGATCGTCCGTCCATGCCTGCTGCGCCTCCACCTTGATCGCATCCAGCTCTGGGCTGTTCATCGGGCCGTACCCACCGCCGAAGCCACCGCCGCGGTACCGGTACCCCGTCATGGTCGGGTCCGCCGACTTCGAGCGAATTCTCGAGACAACGTTGCCGTAACCCGGCAAAATATGTCCTGTTGCCATGACTGATTCACAATTTCCTGGTTAAAATTGCCGCAATTTATACACTCTCTTGCTTCCTACGATAGAGTTCCGCCTAAAAGTTTAATGACAATTTGTATTCGCCTTTCCACGAGTTCAATAATCCATGTTCATTCCTCGCGTTCGTGTTGTATACACGATCAGTCAAGCGGTATTCAGCTCTAGGCAACAGTGTTGAGTAAACGCCATTATCATGATAATGAGCTCCTATTGTCATGCATATCGCGGTAGACAGCAGACCGCAAGCGGACTGGTTTGGTGAATGGACTGATTCTCCGGCGATGGTCTTCAGCGCCCGATCTGTAGTTGGTGGTGGTGGTGGCGGTGGCGGGGCGGTGGTGGCGGTGGTGGTGGTGGACCCGGGTGGTGGACTGGTGGTGGTGGTAGAGGTGATGCTGGTGGTGGTGGTGGTGGTGGTGATGCTGGTGGTACGTGGTGGTTGTGATGCTGGTGGTGCATGGTGGAGGTGGTGGTGATGCTGGTGGTGGTAGTGGTCGTGGAGGTGATGTGGATGATGGTGGTGGTGGTAGATCGAGGTGGTGGTGGTGGTGGCAATAATGGTGGCGGTTGTACTAAAGTTTGTTTTCAATTTATGGTGGTGGTGGTGATGCTGGTGGTGGTGGTGGTGGTGGTGGTGATGGTGCATGGTGGTGGTGGTGGTGGTTGGTGCATGGTGGTGGTGGTGGTGGTGGTGATGCGTGGTGGTGGTGGTGGTGGTGGTGATGGTGGTGGTGGTGGTGGTATGTGGCCCGGTTGTGATGCCGGTGGTGATGGTGATGCTGGTGGTGGTGGCGGTGCATGGTAGTGGTCGTGGTGGTGATGGGGATGATGGTGGTGGTGGTGTTGGTGGTGATGGTAGTGGTGGTGGTGGTGGTGGCGATAGTGGTGGTGGTTGTACTATAGTTTGTTTTCAATTTATGGTGGTGGTGGGTATGCTGGTGGTGGTGGTGGTGGTGGTGGTGGTGGTGGTGGTGGTGGTGATGATGATGGTGGTGGTGGTGATAGTGGTGGTGGTTGTACTGTAGTTTGTTTTTCAATTTATGGTGGTGGTGGGTATGCTGGTGGTGGTGATGGTGGTGATGATGATGATGGTCATATCAATTTCTAAGCGATCTTTTACTTTCTTAATGGTCTAGAGTTTTGTAACACAATGGCAAACTGGAACTAAAACCGTAGTTTTGGGCACATTTTTTGCCATTGTAGCAAATCTACAAGCTGTATACTATTGATACGAGATTTACGATAATCAAATGTTTCTCTTTAAGGTTAGATCAAAATATGTGACCAAAGTCCATGTTATCATCCGCGGAATTGAATCTAAAAACTTCCTTTTTGGTCAAAAATCTCGTGGAAGATCCCTGGTTTTTCCATCTTTTCTGACTTTGCCGCCTCATAAAATGAAAGTGCGTCATCGATAAATATATTGTATATTTATAGTATTTGTAGCAGGAAGTATAAGGATTCTAAAAATGTAAAAATCGAATTTTATTGCTGAGGAGAAGGCCCGCGGAATTGGCAAAAATCAAACACAACCTACATTTTCTCCTAGTCCCAGCTGCACGCAGCCTTTATTATTATGCGTTCAAGTGTGAATGAGAACAATGACAGCAGTCCGTCGCTTCCTCCTATACAGAGGACGGTGAGAGAGCAGTGACGCATGACCTGTGCGGTACCTCGGATTTCTCTGCGCAAAAGAGGATCGTTTTCTTTTAAGAAATTCATATGGGTGGTGGTGATGGTGGTGGTACATGTACGTGGTGGTTGTGGTGTCGGTGGTGCATGGTGGTGGTGGTGGTGATGCTGGTGGTGGTGGCAGTGGTAGTAGTCGTGGTAGTAGGGATGATGGTGGTGGTGCATGGTGTTGGTGGTACCTGGTATTAGTGGTGGTGGTGGTGCATGGCGATATAGTGGTGGTTGTATTATACTCCATGGCTCGACACTAGCACTTGCCCGCTTGCCCAGGGCAGTAAAATTTCATGTAGGGCAAGTAAAAACTTAAAATGTTAAAATTTACTTGTCCAATTGGGCAAGTAAAATTTTGATTATGAAATGCAAATGACCAAAACATAAAAATCTTACCAAAATCGAACAAAATGTATCTAAAATTTTGTGTTCAGTTAACTAAAAATAGGCCTACTAAATTTCATCATTATTTTCATGAATCACACCTTTTACAACCTCCAGAATTAAACTAACAAACGATGTCCAAGGCATTGGTTAAAATTTGTGAGGAAATCATTTTTAATGTATTTGATTCAGGGGCGGTGAACCGGGGGGGGGCAGGGGGCGACTTGCCCCCAAAAAATTTTGGATAGCAAAAAATGCCTTTTTCTAAACGAAATGTGCCCTTTTTCAAAATGAAATGTGCCCTTTGTGAAATGACGCCTTTTTTAGTTCTACTAATT
>JZLH01S0631019.1:0-10027 GCA_001188425.1 Eucidaris tribuloides | reverse complement strand
TTATGCTTATAACATAAATGATATTTAAACACCGCATCACCGTACCGCGCCAAAAAAGGCAGGCCTACTTAGTAGATATTGTATGAATTACCCTTAGAACACTGTGGTAAACAACAATCTGTCGCAGCTTGGTGCCGGGACTGCTCATTATTACGGAGTTTATGTTATAGAGTTTGTAACTCACTGTGCTGTTCCTTCATACAGAAGTTTTTTCTCGGATCTAAAGTTCAATGACAAAGATCTAGAAAGTTGAGTTTGTAAGGACAACTTACACCAAAACAAGAATAAATCAGTCGGATCAGACACATTCTGCCCCACTGGTTTCGCGGATCTATAGATTCTGATGAATCCTCATAATCAATTCTGCATCGTGATCCCTCCTGCTTCTCATTATCCGTCGCTCTCATCGCAGCCTCACTCTGCATACTTCGTGTCGCTCTCAGTGTTCTGAGTAAATCATACAAGGACTACCGGGCAGAGTTGAGCTCAGTGGTAGAGCGTCCGCTTCTGCGCGGAAGGATCGCCGGGTTCGAGCCACCGGCCGGGTCATACGCAAAGACTTTAAAAGATGGTACCTTCTGCTTTCTAGCCCAGGCGCATCGGCATTCTAGGAACAGAAGAAGGGTAAAAATAAATTAAATGTTATGCAGGGCCCGCTGGTGACCAGTCTTTGTGACATGAGCTGGCTACCCATGGGTAAATAAGACGTTTATTTTATTATATATTGATTATTATTATTAATTGATTATTTATTATTATTATTATTATATTACAAATTAGCGGCTGCTTTTTTTTGGTTATTCACTAAGTTTATATGTTTTTCACAATATTTTAGTAGCGTGATGTGGTTTACCATAATTACTTATGCTTATAAGTATATTATATTCTATCACTATTAGTTATGTTCTATGATGCTCTGACTGTATAGTCTGAACTGCATTTTGGCGTTTGTTCGGCGATCATGAAAGTATCATTTTTGTTTCTTTAGGTTCGCTTCTTTCTTTGACATAGGACACTTTCATGGTAAATATTGCTTATTATTTGACTATTTCCGATCTTAAAGGCATGTACAAAAAACTAAAATGTGATTAAATATTGTTATCTCCATAGTCACTATCACAAATCGGACCTCAATCGGCGAATTAGCCAGAAAAAAGGTATTGAATTGCATCATCCTATATGCTCCATCATCAATAAGCTGGCTCTAGCGGAATGGGTCATCTAAGACTTTTAGGACTAAAATGAGGTCATAAGTCGCCAACTAATGTCAGATTCGGAATGCCATTAGGGTGCGTCTTGCCCGAAAACGACGTCCTTTGAACATGATTATAGTGCTGTCTGGTTCCCCACTAAGATTGGCCATCGTCGGCACGCGTCGCGCGCGCCCTGCGCGGTGCGCCGCAGAGATTTTCTTGTGACGCTCTACTACAGGGAGCAGTTCTTCTCGATCATCTTCGAATTTGTATGATGGTGTATAAGACAGCCTATTGGTTTTTGGTGATGGGCCAATCGCTTGATCACGTGCGTGACAACAACATATGCTCCGGCGACAAATGCTCCGCGAGACATTGCTCGAAAAATGCGAACTAAATGCTCCGCAGACATTGCTCCGCGACAAAATGCTCCGGCAGACATTTGCTCCGTCGACGAAAGTGCTCCGCGCGACATTTGCTAACGACAGACGCCACAAAATGCTACCGGCGACATTTGCTCGCGGCGACATTTGCCTCCGACAGAATATTTGCTCCGCGACAAAATGGCTCGGCAGGGCGAACATTTGCACGGCGACCCATAATTGCTGCCGAGGTGGCGAACAGAATATGCTCGGCGATAATTGCTCCGGCGGACAATTTGCTAGCCGGTGACAATTGCTCCGAAGGTGGGCGACATTTGCCTGCGGCGACATATTGCTGCCAGACGACTATTTGCTCACTACGACATTTGCTACCGTCGACAATATTGCTCCGGCGATCATTTGCTCAGTGGCGACAAATATTTGCATGAGCGCGTGCGGACATTTGCTCCAACGACATTAGTAAATCGCAAAAGTATGACAATTGCCTGTGCGCGGCGGCAATTGCTCGGCGAGCATTTGCTATTTAAGAGTGGTGATCAATTGCCTGGCATAGGCGACAATACTACATAATTATGCCGGCGCAAAGGTTCGATACTTTTATCCAGTTACAATTATTGCTCCCGCACGACATAAGATCCGATACTTTGATTCCAAAATGTGAGACTAATTTCTAGGGCGACAATCGCTGCGACTGACAATTACTCCGGCAACAAATGCTGACGGTGACTTTTGGTCAATCGCAAAAATAGCAAAAAAATAAGAACCTTAATTTACGGGAGGCTATGCTCAGCAATTTCATTCTATGCTCAGATCATGCTATGGTCATAATTCCAAAGTCTGCTGGGACTTCTTGAAAGTGACATTACAGATAAATGATCACCGTTATGTGCAAGAAGCAAGGTAAATGGTATTGTCATGGGATTGATGATTGGTATTAGGCTTAAATGTAAACTTAGTCTCAGCACAAGGTAAACTGTTGTAGTATATTTGACCTCGCTTTCGCTGACGTCCATCCACTTTCATTGTTTAGTAGGCATTTTTGTCTAGTTAGTCGTTACTCTCATACTGAAATATTGCATAGTTGTAATGCTGTGTCAACTTGATACTTCAATCTGGCCAAGCATTTCCGCCATTCATTGTCTTCAACAATATTGCTTTGTTGCTGGTGAATCAAGATCTCGTATCAAGTTATTTTGTTTTCAGGGGCATTCGCTCATTTTACATAGAGTATGCTTAATTTTCTCAATAATCGTTAAAGGTAGTAAACATAGTTTCGCAGTTTAAAAATCGAGCTATATGGTTCTGCCCTGGCTTATTGGTGTATTGAATAAGTTTGCTCTAACCGAAGCCGCAGAAAAAATTGTGAGGCACGAAACTTTGCGTTAAAGATTGTGTCAGGGTATGTGCAAGTCCATTACTTACCCTTTCATTATCAATACCAAAACGGTAGTTTAGTAGGTCTTACAAATGGTGTAGTATGAAAAGTTTGAGATTCATGACGTCATAGTAATTTGTTGTTAATATGTAGAAAAAGAACTAATAAGCGAGCATGTTATGCTGCAGAATGTTGTTCATGTCCGTGAGTTTCAATTGCTCAAGTGGCGAAATCACGGTATATATGTATTTGTCGCATAAGACCAGCGGACCCGGGACGCACTATATGGTTAACGGTTAACCTGCCGCGACGACCTATTGGCTAACGCTATCGGATAATTTTGGAACGGCACGTGCACGTTGAGCAGTCGCGATTTTTTGAAATTGCTTCCTGAGTAATTTGAAAAAGGATGAAGTTTAACCGTCCAGAATTTCACAACAAACTGCAAGCATTTTACGGCCAAGTCTCTCTTATGAGAGGTGTTTATATATATCAATGCTTCAACATTGATATGATTTCAGCTGATTTCATTCATTAGGTGTTTTTTTTGAAAAATGTGCAAATAGAATGGACTACAAATCTTAGGTGCTTTGAAAAGTGATAATCTATTGACTAAAGCCCAATTAACAATGCATAGTTTTCGCCGTCAAGTAACACTGTCATTGCTAATTTTGTAAAAGATAGATTGTAAATTCCAAGTAAGATTAGTAATCTAAATTCAAGGTTATTGACCTGGCATAATTTAATATAGCATTTGGCTCTGCTAAAATAAAAGTCTGATGTCATGTCACTATAAAACAGTAAAGCACCTTTATACTTCAAAGTAAAGAACTATATTTCAAGTATTTAAAAGGCCTGTTTGATTTAACTCCGTTCGGCTATATCTGTTCTGTGTTCATGCAAAAGGTTGCTGTTGTGATTGAACTGCATTGCTTTTCTGATTTTGATCAATTAAAAAAAAGAACAGTTAAAATTCATCACAGCCTATTTATTCCGTTTGCAGACTTGAAATCAATTAATCTTGGCTAGTCTGGAAGTTATTACAGAATCAGCCACCATACTAAACATACGACTTAAGGCGCGTACGTAAGGATTTTCCGCCCGGGAGTGGGAGGGGGTAATAATTATCTACTAATCGTGGGAAAACGGCAAGTGAGGGTCGCGAGCGTCGGATGGGGGATGGGGGTGTTCCTCCCACACGACAAGGTATTTTGCATTTTCGAGCAATCCGGTGACTAATTGGGTATTTTTTTTAAATCTAATAACGCAAAATCATTAAGTGAATAAAAAAAAAGTGTTTTCGTTATATACACACAACAAAAAAAGTAAGTGGCTACCACTCTATTCAATAATCGTAACTTTGTAAGGCGAATTAATTTGCAAGCAGAAATAAGTTTTTTTGCAGTGAGTATATTCCTACACTTATTCAGCATAATACATGCGTGAAAATGTGAAATGATCCGTCAGCCATGCATTGAGTGAAGCATGGATTAAAGAAAAAATACGCGGTTTTATTTTTTTCAATAAAAACTTTTAAGGATATTTATGCAATTTCAACATTGAGAAATGTGGAAATTTATATAATTGAAGGCTCATTGAAGTGTAAATATGTGGCAAAAAGTGCCAGGGAAGTGTAATGGGGGTCAATGCGATGAGATGATTAACATAAATAGCGGCTACAATTCATATTACCTAGAAACAAAGATTGTCAAAAATCCTAGCATCACAAAATTCCCCCAAAAATGAGCCCTTGAGTGAGCTTTTGAAAAGTGATATTTTGCCCTTAATGCATGCATCATCATAAGCATGGCATGACGGATCAATTACATTTTGCATACATTACAATTAGACTAATGCGTAGTAGAAACAATCGCTGCCAAGTTATTTTGCTAAAAACTCTATTTCGTTAAAGTTATGGTAGTTTTGAAAAAGGGGTAAGTTACTTTTTGTTGTGTTTATGTATGGCACATGAGACTGTTAGCATCGCAGTGAACCGAAGCAGTACACCTCTGTCTTGTTAAGCTATTGATCTTGTGTAGGAATGCAGGTGGGCTTGCGTGCATAGAATATTTGGGAAAATATTGATAAGTCTTTTATAGCGTTACAAGATTTTAGAATATATGAGTAAGTTTTTATTAGGTAATGCTTTATTAAAGACATTAGTTAGAAAGTTGATTTATTTAAGATAATTTAGTCGGTTTTTGTGACGTTAATACTCAGAAACCGGCCAAATTTCGAAACAAAACCCTATAGATAGTTCACAAAGTTATTTTTTTTTAGTAGGTTATGGTGGGTCATGCATTCGGGGATACTCAATAGATAGCAAACAGCAATAGCAGAATGTAAGAAAGCATTGTCGGCCGGAACATTGTCACTGGAACAATTTGTGCGTAGAGAGCAATTGTTGCCGGAGCATATTTGGCGCCGGAGCATCATGTCACCGGGTAGCAATGCCGTAACTTATGGAGGCAAGTGTCGTAGGATGCAATTGTGGCACCTCGGAGCAATTGTCTTGGTAGCAGAATAGTCGGCCGGAGCATTTATCGCAGCCAAAAGGAACTGTTGTCGCTAGGAGAATATTGTCGCTAACCAGGCAAATGTCGGGCCGGAGCATTATTGTCTGCCCGGAGGCAAAAATGTCGCGCGGATGCATTTGTCAGCACGCTGAGGAGGCAATTGTCGCCGGAGCAAATGTCGCCGGAGGCATTTGTCGCCAGGAGCAATTTGTCAGCACCCTTCGAGGCAATATGTCGCGGGAGAAATTCGCCGAGGCAATTATGTCGCCGGAAGCAAAATTATTCGTCGGAGGGGCAAATGTCGCGCGGAGCTAAAATGTCGCCGGACGCCATTTGTGCGTCGGAGGCAAATGTTCGCACGAGCATTATCGTACGGAGCAAAATGTCGCGGTAGCATATTGTCCGCGGAGCAAATGTCGCGGAGCATTGTCGCATTTTTTGGAGGCATAATTGTCGTCGGAGGCATTTGTCGCCGGAGCATATGATCATGGTAACCGATCGCGCTCTTGTAGCATCAAAAAGTACATTTTTCAGGTCTAGCTTGTGTGGGCAGCGAATACTGGCCGCATTTCTCAGACGGATGTTTTTGCAATTTAGTGTGGGCAAAGTGTATCATAGTCACATCTACAGTGTGTCTCAGAAAAAAATTGTGCAAGTAAAATACCCGCCCATCTTTGGCAACTAGAAATACTCTTGTGACATTTGGGCTTAGCATTAACGTCAAGAACATAGTCTAGCTTGAAATAGCAGTTAGTTTTGTTCAATATTGCCCTTGTTTCAATGGCATTGAGATATATTATTTAAATTGAAAAGGGTAAAATCACAAATTGTGCCAGCTTTCAGCTCGTTGGCAGTCCTATGTAAAAAGTGAGCAATAATTTTGATTCCACTCTTTTGTTTACAATAGGTATCTTGAGATTAAAACAAGCAATGAACAAAACTAAATGGCGGTTTGAAAAGCTGAAAACTTTGGGCCCTTAGACAGTTGATGTAAAGCATTCAATGTCACAAAATTATTTTCTAAATTAACAAAGAAGGAACATGCTTATTAAACTATGCGCACAATTTATTGAGAATATGCTGAAGCAGGCATGACGCAAAAATTGTACTAAAGAAACGGCGCCTATCATTTGAACAGTTAAAATATACGCATGTGTGACAAAATGTTTAACGGTACACCACCAAGGGCAAGATTTAGCTTCAAATGCCTTGTTTGTTTTCTGTGCAAATTTGCTTGACTATTTGATCTCGAGATATCTTGTAACAACAAAAGTGTGATTCACAATTTGTGTCATTTTTTGCTTACGGGAAAGACAGCCTGATGATACATTGACTGTAAAGTGATAAGTGCACATTTGTGATTTTCGTTTTAGCTGTTCTAACTGAACATATCTCAAGTATTAAAACAAGGAAGCTGAACTGAAGCATAACGTAATTTGAAAGCTAAGACTATGGCCCTATGAAAGGTGATGTAAGCGATGAACGTCACAAAAGTGTTTTTAACTCATTACCAAGAGGGCGCTTTTACCTTGCACAATTATTCTTTGAGACACTCCTGTAGAGCACCTAAAAGCTTTTGTTATAGCTGTCCGCGGCAATGTTGCGCCTTTACAGGGTGCCAAAGTCAACGCTGAAGGTCTAAAATTTGCAAAAAGTGCTTAATTTTTTAATTAGCTTATTGTTACTCAAAAGATTTTATACAAACTGGCTGTATATAAGGTGTATGAAGTGGATCATTCCCTACAGGTGTAGGCTACAATTACCGCGTTTAGGTGACGGCGCCCACAGTGTTCGCGACGCTGGGTGGCCATGTCACATTAATTTGTATGTGGCTCTATCGGCCACATTTCTTGTCCGATTTTATCAAACTTGCTTTGGAGGTTTACTGGGGGGTGGGGGGGGGGTTGTCATTCTGGATAACAGTCATTATTTTCTAATTTATTCACAACGGGGGGTGGAAGGACGGGTTAGGGGATACATGTGCTCGAAAGGGTCGCCTCCCGCCGAGTGCTCCTAGTTTTCAACGAATTGGCGTTGGCGCCAATCTATGATTTCTGGTGAAAAATGATGTCTTGAGCGTGCAAACTAATGTCAGATCGATGCTCTTGACCGGGACTTACTTCGAAAAAGTGTCATGCAAACATGATTATAAGGTGCTCTGGTATCCCTAAATGTATATTTCAGGGTCAAAACGTCATTTTTTCAAATGGCGTCGGCGGCCATCTTGGATTTCATGGTGACAAAGATGATGTCAATAGACGTCAAACTAATGTCAGATTCGGATCCTTGTGGGGGGTGGGGGCGGGGGGGGCCGACTTAGCGCCCGAAAAGTGTCATTAAACATGAAAATTATAGGGGCTCTGGTTCCCCAAGCTGAGTGGCAAAATGCTAATATATCAAATGGCGTCGCGCCATCACTTGGATTTAGCAGCAGCATAGCAAAAAAAATGCCGGAGTTTTGGCGAGGGACTATGGGGCTAATTTTTTATGCAAAACTGGTCGAGCATCGAAGTCATAATTGAATCGTCAAATGGTCACGGGAACTGATGTTTGGACTGACTAATGGGGGAATTTGAATGGTGCGCTACTGATCTTTTAGCTTTTAAAGAACACTTAATGATCTATTTAGAACTGTAATTCTTACAGGGTTTCATTTTAGACGGGAGGCTATCAGAGACACTAAAGTATGACTAGAGACAGCATGGTAGCTCAGCACAAATTTTTAAGAGACGGGAAGGCAATATGTTAACGAGTCTTAATTCTTACAATAGTATTTGATGTTAAATAATACCGTTTGTTTCAAGTTAAGCAATCAACAAGTGTTTTCAGCGATTATTGATTAGATAGAATAAGATTTATATTAAGATGATCTTTGCGCGAAAAACGAGCAAACTGATTTAGCGAATTCGATTTTATGCATCTTATAGAAAATGAATATAATCATTGTAAACAATCTTCTCAGGAAGTTTGGTAACAGGCATATTAGACAGTAATTAATTATTTTATTTTTAAATATTGTATATTTACAATAATGCTGTCTTATCTGGGATATTATGTTAATCAGCCGTACGGTACTCTACCGTGTTCAAATGTTACATTCAACATTGAGACATTGCCATCGGATTGCTCGTTATCGGACTAGTGGGATAATTATTGAGACTACAACTTCCGAATATCGGGAGACATACATGTGTTACCATGGATTTTGAACTCAGGATTCAAAAGCTTCATTTGCTTGTGCTGGATAGTTTTCGACTAGCGTAACCTGGGTAATCAACTGCCTATTGGAAGATTCACACATTGGGTTAAAGGACATCAATACATGGGAGTATCATAGTGATTCTCCAAATCCTAGGTCTAAAAATTTTCCCGGTCACGCCAGCCGCCGAATACTCGCTCAGCGGGGTGGGGGGGGTAGGGGGGGGAGTGGCGAATTGTTTTTCTGCAAATCCCAGGTCCAAATTTTTCGTTTTCCGGCCTATTTTTCCTTTCTTTTTTTTCTTTTTCTTTCTTTTCTTTTCTTTTCTTTTCTTTTTTCCCTTTTCTTTTCCTTTCTTTGTTTTTTCTTTTCTTTTCTTTCTATTCTTTTCTTCTTTTGGTCCCCCGGGAGGGGGACAGTCCCCGCCCCACACATAACATTTAGGGGGCATGTCTCCCCCGTCCCTCCCCCACTTCCGCCGCTTATTGTTATAAGTTTGAAGAAGGGGAAAATACCCAAATAATAGATTACGGCAAAATTTGTTGTTTCATCATGTTGTGTGATTTAGTCTGGTTGTGAAGACGTGTGCAGACACACACACACACACACACACACACACACACACACACACACACACACACACACACACACACACACACACACACACACACACACACACACACACACACACACACACACACGAGACACACACACACATTGCGTACTCATACACAGTATACATACATACTTACAACATACTTCAAAAATGACATAAGAATAGTTCCCCAGTTGGAATCAAATAATAAATATTTTTCCACAAGAGTTGAATATTGTTCCGTTTTAGAAGTTATTGCCTCCCGTGTATGGCCTGGTATTATTGCACGTCATTACTTAGTGTGTAGTTTTCCCCAGGATGAAGAGGAGTTTTAGTTAAATACCGCTAAAATCGGGTTATATGTTGTTGTATTTGTATTTGTGTATACAGTAATTATGTATTGTGTATATAATTTGTTGTGTATATATACATTGTATACAGCTGCATTTATGTACATTGTGTACTTTTCTATTCATAAATAAATAAATGCAAACAAGCAAATCAAACCTCAGTGTAAATGAAGCAAGTCTGGTTGGAGAAATAAATGAATAAATAAATAAATAAATAAGTAAGTAAATACAATCAAACAAATCAAATGAAGCAAATTTGATTGTAGAAACATTTGCAAGAAATTGTGTAATAAGATGAATATCTTTATTAGATGAAAAACAATGGTAACATTTGAAGAAGGGTTGCGCCGTCTTTCCTGGATCGTTTAAGGATTACGTAAACCTTGTTTGATTTTCCTCGATATAATTAATATAAT
>JZLH01S0631011.1:42035-59458 GCA_001188425.1 Eucidaris tribuloides | reverse complement strand
CACACACACACACACACACACACACACACACACACACACACACACACACACACACACACACACACACACACACACACACACAGCTGGTAATAGTGGTATTCAATCAATCAAAGTGCTGAATGAAGCTCTCAATTAGTACCATACAGTATAATAGGTCAAAGACTCAAAGTACAGTCAGCTGTATTTTCTGGAACGCTGGTATTCATGTATTCATGCAGGCCACATATGGGCTACATGAATACGTGATAATGTAGAACATTTCAGATCCAATAGTTGGTTACTGTATGCACTTTCTTATTTACTGCAGGTGAAGAAAGGGCAGACTTGTCAATTAATACAACTTTGTCTGTGACATTTAAATGCTTTTGATGTACATGTACGTACATATAAGCATTGCCGCAGTGTCAGTGCTGTCAATCCCTTGAAGGTGATTTGATTATATGCTGGAATTCCTTATTAACCCCTAGTTCCTAAACAGGTTCATGTACCATTGTCTTATATAACTGTAGA
This sequence comes from Eucidaris tribuloides, assembly GCA_001188425.1. Lineage (NCBI taxonomy): Eukaryota > Metazoa > Echinodermata > Echinoidea > Cidaroida > Cidaridae > Eucidaris > Eucidaris tribuloides. The sequence continues at coordinate 58,948 of JZLH01S0631011.1, read as the reverse complement.
AGTTGATGAATAATTCGTCAATATTTTATAAATTACACAATTTTCTTATGCTACATGCACAAAGTAGATGTGAAATCAAATTATACACTTCTGTACACAGGAAATTATACAGTACATTTTCAATTACAACTGCAGTGCAGTATAGAGCTGAAGAGCGAGATTCCTGTAAAAACTATAATTTGAATAGCATTTTTAAATTTGTTGGTGTAAGTAAAAGTTTGCTTTTATGTTATTTTGTTATAGCAGGCAAAGCAGGGCCCCAAAAAATATCACAGTATTTGAATTACTGGTAGGGTTACTTGGGGGGGGGGGGGGGGCTCAATAATCAGATATTGTTCCAGCAGTTCCATTGATTGATTGTGTAATAAAAATATACATTGCATTTAGATAGAAACAACAACAAAATTCTTGTATACCTTGAATGACAGCTAATTTACATACAAAAACAGCTAACCTGAAAAGCAATAATTGTACAGACCTATGGTGCTAGGCATACCCTCACAAGCATACATTACTTGCTATGCCTATTTGTATAGCAGAGAGCTAAGGCATACAATTTAGCTGTTGAATTCTTTGTCAGTCAACAGACAGCCACACAGATTTGTATGTCATTCCGTGTTGTATGTCAGACTGTCAGTCAGTGATCAAATACTTGTAGACATACAATGTGTCTCAAAAACATGTGCAAGTGAAAAATGCCCTCTTTGGCAATTAGAAAATACATGTACTATTGTGACATGGTGTCTACCTCAATGTCAAGGGCACAGTCTTAGCCTTCAAATGTCATTTCTTTCGTTGAATTTGCTTGTTTTAATCTCAAGGTATGTTGTTAACAATGAAAGGGACAAAGGGTAAAATAACAATTGTGCCACTTTGTAGTGTACCTCGTAAAACTGGCACAATGTGAATTTACCCCTTCATTGTTAAAACATATCTCGAGATTACAAACAGCATTTGAAACTTAGAGTGACTACATGTATGTCCTTGAAGTTGATGTGTCAGTCACAATATTTGTTCATTGCCAAAGAGGGTGCTTTTGACTTCCACAATTTTTTGAGACACACTGTATCGACCCCATTCACACTCCCATGTGATATGAAGCAATTTTGCACTGATCCTTCAAACTACCATTGGGATGTGGTCTGGAGGTAGAGTATAGTAGAAGCAAGAAGCTGTTATAGCAACTCCCTGGTAGAAGCTTCTATTATATCCAATGAGAAGACACGCAGTCCGAAAAGTAGTCTTCAACTGGATGAAGCAAACAAAAAATACCCAAATACATACTCTCATTGCAAGTTTAGGGACATATTTACGGTTATTTTTTGTGGGTTACGTCACAGCATAGTGTCCTTCACATGAATATGAAGGTACTGTACAATCTTGTATTGTTGTTTGGGTTTTTTTTTCCCCCTACTTTTAATACACAGTCTACAGCAGTCCTCTTCGAGGTATCTTGACTAACAGTTGCATGTACCCAGTATAGTAATGGAGTGTCTTACAAGAGTGTTTGTAACTGTATGATGGTATGATTGGTATCATCATGTATTCTCTCGAGTCTTTTCGATCAAATTAGCAGACTTAATTCATTCAAATGAAACTTAACTATCTATTAAATGAACAAATAAAAAAATGCAATATAATTACTTAATATGGTATTCAAAAAATCTTCCTGAAACACCTTCCAAAATGATTACAGCATAATGGTAAATGGTTACAGTATGAGTTACATAATACATGTACTTTGAGTATTCATGAGCATACTCAATTTAATACATTATTAATAATACTGGGTAGTGGGTACAACTGTTTGGTAACTCAACTCAGGAGTCTTGAAGTTGAATTGTTCTCCAAAAGTATTATTACCTAAAGTAAATTCGTAAATGTACTGCATCTGTATGTACACAGAAAATTTCTGCAGAAATTGAGAGCATGTACATGTATATGTAATATTTTGTAATAAAACATGTGTCACTCTCATTCAAATACAGTGTACACTGCGCATACTCCTGTTTTTTTTACCTCCTACCCTAATGAGAATGATTCCTGCAGTGCACATCCTTCAATTCTAGGCTGCCCATACTAATTCCCTCTCACTCTCCTCCTCTTCCTTCTCCTCTATGTTCCTTTATACATGTATCTGTATTTCATGTATTTTGTTTCAATACAAATCAGTGAATTTATCTACTTCAAGGCCAGACTCCATCATTATCTATTGTCTAGAATTTTGTGACATATTATCTCCTGATTAGTCTCTTAGATTGACCTTCAACTTTAGTCTACACATGTACACGTAGACCTGCTTTTGCAGGATTACTATCATGCCGGTAAAACCAAACAGAGAAGTATCATCACTTCTTGTGCCAATAGGTTTTAAGTCTGCTGTGGCTGCAGATTAACGGCTTACATGTAATTTGCTCACCTATGCAGGCGCAGGTTGGTCCATTTCTGAAACCAAATGCACTTTATGTGCTGGGAATCCATTATAATTAGCAGTGTGTGCACACAAACAAACACACACACACACAAACAACACAACACACAACACAACACACATACTGTACACTCATAACATACACATACACAGACACACACACACACACACACACACACACACACACACACACACACACACACACACACACACACACACACACACACACACACACACACACACACACACACACACAGTATGCAACAGTCAAAGACAGACTAGAGTCACTGGACAGTCCAGATGAGATTACACTGACAAGATGATGTAGGTCAGTGTGTAAACCTTACAGGTCAATGTGTAAACCTGGATGATACTGTATCATGCCATGGACTGTAATTACACAGTGCACTGTGCACCTTGGTCCAAAGTACAAACAGATTCCCTGGTTGCATGATACACATGTACAGGTTTTGCACATTTGGTTCACATCCCATGGGTTTTTTTTTATTATTGATAGTCAAAACAAAGTGGACCCATGTAGAATATGGGTAAATGTAATCAAACACAATATATTCCAATGAGTTTCTATCAACATGTAGAGTGGAAAAGGGTAAAAATACAGAGCTACATGTAGGCTACCATTTATGTGTAATCAAAACAAAAAAGACCAGAGGAAAAGAGGGGGGGGGGGGAGGGCATCATCATGAGCCATGTGAGGTCACACATTTTTCTTTGAGCCATTGAAACCCAATATATGGACAGTTGGACACCAATGGGGCCACATGAACCATTTGAAAATTTTTGCATCCCCTTACCAAACCATACAGGTGAATCTGCCAAATTTGATAACAATTTGAAAATCCATATAAGACAGTGACAATGCAATTTTCATACTTGTGCAAAACAAAAAATAAAAATTCAAAAGCCTGGTTTGTTGTTCGTACTACATGTATTGCTAATCAGCAAATTTCCTAGTAGAATTGGAAAAAATATTGCTTTTGCATATTTTTGATTTTGTCACTGCATATTGCATGAACTACAAGCACAATTCCCAGTTTACTAATCAGGGCCAAGGTCTTTGAAATGATAATTATGATTACCTTGCTAAGTCCTCACCTTTCACAACCAGAAATGAGCAAGCACAAGTTTGAGTTGCATAATCACAGGCATATGCCAGTGACTGAGTTTTCATTTCCTTTTAGTCATTCATGTACCTTCAGGTCATAGGGAGGTCGCCAGGTCGGATTATGCCTAGATACTAGTAGTAAAACTCTACCAATCAATTAACTTTGGTTTATAAACTTGTAATACATGTATGTCATATGAGTCTTTCTAAACAGTGAGTCAAAAGATGCATGAATCACAGTGTATTTAAATGGCACTGAGATAGCTAAACATTTTTAAAAGACCAAGTTTTTATGACAAACTAAGGGTATTGTCCCATAAATTTGTCAATGATTAAAGTACACCTTGCCTACAATGTATGGAAAATGAGTACATGTAGATGTGATAAAAAGACCCATTTATGCATTTTTCACTGGCCAAAATATGAGACTGGTACTTATTATTCATTATTAATCATTCTGATCCATTTCTCTTGTTTTGCTTGAACTTTGATTGAAATTACACAAGCTTATTGTCACAGGCAATCATGGTCATGAGAATCAGTCATGCATTAAACTCAATGCTATATGTAGCCTTATATACACTTGCATGTACCAGCATACATGTACTTAAAATGCACAAAAAAAAAAAAAACTCTTATTAAAAAAAGTACATGTAAGCATCACTATTTGTTATTTTTGCTTTTGTTTTTAACTTTTTTGTTTGTTTGTTTGTGTGTGTGTGTGTGTGTGTTTGTTTTTTTGTTTTTGGTTTTTTTTTTATTGGGGGGGGGTAATTTCAGCATTCTTACATGGCATTTTTGCAGTAAGTGTAATATCCCATTTCCTTTTGCTAACATGGGCCCTATGTATGTACGCGGTTATCACATAAATCATGTTTATCCTGTCTCTTCTCAATATCAATCTTGAATTTAGCAGTCTGTCCAGTGGCAGTAAAACAGACGATATTGGCATTTTCTGATCTTCCCCGAATTTCTGCTATGATCCCATTTTAGTTCCATTTCTTAATTTGATTGACACCCCAGTGAATTGGGAGTTGCAGAGGGGCAATTAAGTTTTTTGTATAACTTTATGACCCACAACCCAGGTATGTTAAGGACGGTAAATGTTATATCCGTGCAACGGTGTCCTGTTGTAGCTACTATGGGGCAATTCGCGCGTTACGATATATATCGAGAATTTTTGCACTAAGGTCATTAGGATAACAAACTTTTATTATACTCATAAAATGGAAATCACACACATATGGCCCTAAGATATAACAGTGAAAGTTCGCATCCCCATTTCATCACTTCGTGTCGGTAGTATAACTGGAACACAAAATGTGTACCGTTAGCGGAATTACATTTTTTGGACACAGCTTTTTGCATGCCTGTATTTCATTGAAAAGGTCTGTGAGTTTAACACACAGTTAAACTCAATTTACTAATAAATTGAACGGTAAAAGGAAGTGTTTAAATAAGAATAAAGTTAAATTTAGTGAAACAGTGATTGTTCCTATAAGCTTTGTGGGTTACGACATTACATTTTGAGCGTTACGGACATTACAGATTTGTCCATTTTGTCATAAAGTGGTAAGGGTACACATGATTGTCTAATATTTTTAGGTTACTTTTCAGTTCTGATAGTAGCTCATAGGCCCATTTAAAAAAAATGTATGCTATAGCACTTTCATGATATCTTTTTATTTTTTGAAGTTGCCAATTTGAGGATATTTTGGGCGTATACCCCCATACTTTTATTTAAGTTGTTGACTTTTTTTTCATAGTACATCTAAAGCTAAATTGATGTCTGCGATGGAATTCGGTGATCTGTAAATAACATGTAAAATCAGCTTTGACTTTTTAATTATGATCAACATGCGTAATCATAAAAAACCGTGTCAATTACAGAAGCGTTTACGCGACATTACACTTTTCATTCGTATGCAGCTAGGACTCATACGACCATTGACTGAGCATAAACCATAGCTAATAAGCTGCATTTTATTCTAAATTAAAACAAATGGCATAAGAGTTCACAAAGTTCAATACTGTCTTTTACCAATAAAGGATGTGCTTTTCTGCTGTTTCAGACGTACATTTTAATGTCAAAGTGTCAGAAAGGTCTGTTTAGAGAATATTATCTATATTCTGCTTCCATATAGCTTGAAAACAAAGTGGTTCTGTTGTCCATTGTGGGAGAGGGTAGCAATTACTCCTTGCCTTTCTTTGGCTGTGCTGTGTAACACAAAGAAATTCTGGATCCTGGTCTTTTCAGAAATTTCCATAACTGCATCCATCAGAATGGATCCTTCTTGATCACGCAAAGTACCTGCAGATATACTTTGTCTATAATCTCTACAAGAAAAAAGGACTCCATTGGAAGCTATAAAGCAGGAGTTGAGTGTTCCTTTTCCGTCATCCTCGAGCTGTTAATTCCAGCATCCAAGCTGAAAAACCGAGTACACTTACTCACTTGATAAGCAGATTTGCTGTGTTTGCAAGGCCATGGCAAACGATCAAGGGAGGGCAATGCGGGAGTAGCACAAGTACATGACAACAGGCTGTAAAGAGGAATATAGTCAAATCCCAAAGTGAAATAGTGCATTGTTGCTGAAGTAATGTGCTACATTAATGTTGAATATAAGTTACAAGGTATCTACTTATGACAAGATATCAACATTAACAGTGTTGATCCAAAAGTATTTGGACTGTAATCATGCCAGCTACACTTGTGATACAAAATATGTAATGTCCGTAACGGGGGCGTTGGTTTTGTGCTAATGTCCCTGTAAATCGCTATTTTTGGGGATGACACAATCAAACTCTCGAAAAATTTCTGGATATGTTGTGTGATATCACAATTTAGCTTTGCATTTGAATTTGAGAAACAAAATTGGAACCAAAACATAGTGTAACTGTAAAAACTTTATATCAAGGAGAGAGAAAACAGGTTAGCGGACATTACACTTCAAGCGAAGAGGGAAAGTCAGAAAAATTGAAATAGCCAATTTTTCAGAAAGATTTATTCTTGGCGGTGTCCAGCGGGATGATGTTAAAATAAGTCAATCAGCTTCATTTTGTGCATAGAAATACATATTCCGTGAAAGTCATTTATAGTAGACAATTTTTCACATTAGCAGAAATAACTGCAAAACACACTGAATCTTACCTGGCAATGTCTTTAACATAATCACTTTATTTCAAAATAGCTAAAATATTGCTTTCGCGACTTGGATCCGCAAATTTTTTCATCTAGGTCATGTTGATATGACCCTTCCTGAATACTTCCCAGGGTAAAACAAAGTTGTTGCCTTGATTTCAATTTTTCGCACCCTTGAGGGTAACCATTTTCCGTGGAAATTGTCCTATGGCAAAAAAATGTTACATGTACACTGTATGTCAACTGGATCCTTCTCTCTTCAAAACAAACAATTAAATATATATGTAATTATGTAAATCATGCAGACACCTGGTGCCTAGAAGAACGCCTGTATGCATGCACAGTGATCAATGATAATTAACACTGATATTACAAGTACATGATGATTAATGAAAATGACAAATACTAGTGGATGATGATACATGGTCGCAGACTTGCAGTAGTGATGACCACACCGGTGATGACAATAATGACCCAAGTTACATGTAGCTGTCTGCTATGTCTACCTGGTAAATCTTGAAATTAATGAGGGAATGCTTCAATACAAGATGAGTGTAGTGTAGATCTACATATGTACACTGTATACTACATGTACCTCATTCCAAGTTTATTCTTTTTTAATTCAACTAAGTAAAACTTTTTTTTTTTTTTTAATTTATTGCTGATGTATGCATGAATAATCAATTTTGAAAATTCAGTGAAGTTGAAAGTAATCAAAATTTGGATTAAGACATGCAACATTTTTGGCTGGTAACATTGGAGCATATCTAGATCTAAATCTATCTAGTATAGTCGGGTGTCCCGCACCTCGCCATAGTTAATGTTTTTTGCATATTTTGCACTCAGTACGTCATCCAAATTCTATGAAATTATACTCACATAAAGAGAAAATGCTGAAGACTCCAATAGAGTAAAAAGTTCAGTGATCAATGCTATTGCTTTGTAGCTATCGCCGTCAAACACGAACGATGTCACTTTACTTGCGCGTTGGAAATGAGGCCCGCACCTCGCCACCCCGCTCCGCCATGGACAATGCACGTTGAGGACGCACGTGGAGATTACACTGATCTCTATGTAAAACATCAACGCATAGCTGTAACACGCGTTTCTGATAATTTTATGATTTTCGATCCAAAATTCCCTGTTTTGTTTAATTTTGCGTGGTTTGGGAATATCATGGCAAGTGTTTAGCGTACTGCACACAGCCCGACGCGTATTGTTTGTTAAGCGCGCTTCTATTCCATTTTACGCGGGGTGGCGGTATTAGGGCCCCTGGCGAGGTGCGGGCCCCCTACTATACACCTTTGTGTGAGCAAAGGGTACAGTATAGTAGTGATGCTCATCATCATCAGTAGCCTACAGAGTGCATGATAGACTGCATGCATGTTGCCACAGGTGCAATTTATGCATCACTGTCATCACTCTTGTCAGCGAAATAAACACCTGTTGAAAAACATCTTAATGTTTATCTTTATTTCAATAGATCAACTAGACTGGTAATGTTAACGTTACACAGTTGCAGTTCTCGATAAATCATAAAGTCTAAGTTACATTAATCAACTCATTTTTGGAAGTTTTGGCATGGCACAATCAGATCTGCATATCTGAGTCAGATTCTGGGGCCCTACATGTAGCTCCACCACTCACTCGGCATGCCAAGCACCTGCTGGCGGCTGCTGCAGGCAGGCAGGAGTGGGAACATGTGCAAAAGAACAAAAATGTTAACAATCCGAATCACCCTGATCACATTTAACGTTAGATCGTTAAATGTTATCCACTATTTTGAATAAAATTTAATTTCAATCAAAGCTTAAAATATTCCTGATTTCTGGCATTAAATTGGTCCATTAAAGGACACATGCTCGCTCTGCGCCATAACCAGTCTGCCAGTTGAACACGACGAAGCTTCGACGGCCGTCGTGTCGAGCCGCGAGGCGGGGGAGGCGCGGCGGCTTGGCTTGGCTTGGGCTGCCCTCTTCTTACCTTCATCAAGCGAGGTGCTGTACGCAGCCACGGGGGTATTCCGTTGCGTTGTTCCAACTGCCTGTGGAGTCACTCGTAAAAAGGACTGCGATCCGACGCCTCTTGAAACTTCTCTGTAAACCCCGGTGGCCAAATTTCTTAACATGATTGCGGAATAAATAACGTACTACACAATAATGTTTAAATAATTACAAAAATCACAAAATTTAGGGTGAAAATTTGATGTTGAACTACCGGTGTTTCCAACGTGTATTTCGACCCGGCGGATGTAAAAAGGCGTCACACGGTCATTCGTATGCAAATAAGGGCATGACGGAGGTGTGTCACGCATTGACCAATGAGAAGCACTGAATTTAGCCCACGACCTGATGACGTAACAAAAGCCGGTAAACGTGCAGGCACAGCTGATCTGAGCTAGTTGTGAGCAGCGAGTAAATTCTAGGAACTGAAGCGAAACGAAATGACAAGGCATATAAAATGATAAAGAAGAAAGGAAAACGACCGGCTGGAAGAAAGACACGGCCATCATCCAGTTCCAAGTCCACATACCATTTATCAATACTAAAACCGGGTAGGTGCATGAGTGGGGGTCATGGGTGGAAACCAGGGGGTGGGGGTGCCCAGTGCAAACATTTGGTGAAAGAATGTGACAAGTAAAAACAAATGTTCTCAGTCACAGCGGCAGGTTGTTTAAAGGTGCAAATGAATGTGACAGCAAAAAAAAAAGATTCTCAGTCCCAGTGACGGGTTCTTTAAAAGTATTGGCTAACATTTACCAGAGTTAAAAAAATCTGAGCCACACGATTCCCCATGCTACCAGTGTTTTTGATGAGGTCTAAAAATGAAGCCCTGAAAAAATTGTATTTCAAAATAATTATTTAGTGCTTTAAAAAAGTGAAAATCGTAAGTTGACCAGATTCACTTGCCCATTTCCTCCCATAGACTTACTGTGTGTACACCTAGGCTATTAAAACTCACCCCGAGTTTTAATTGTTTATTCATGCATAACTTGCCATTGGTAGTGTAACTTTCCAAACTTTTGCATTCTAATTTCTAGGGTGTTTACTTGTCCATTTGAACACTACTATATAGCTCAGATATCAAAGTTTGACAATTTTTTAAATTGACGCTCCACAATGTTAGCCTATAACTTTAAGGTGTAAGTGTGGGTTACTCCAAGGTGCAAAATCGGGGAGGGGGGGTCATTTGACATTGTGTAACCCACCTGTCAAGTCACGGACACCCCCCCCCCCCACTCCCCCATGCCCCGGATTTCCCCCATGGTGGAGTGGGAGTCACACTTTCCCCTGCAATGTTATACATGTGATGCCAACAGACCTGGACATAGCTTTTCTTTACCTTAAAAATCACTACGAATGCCATATACCTTAAAAATCTACCCTTTTAGCATGTTTATTCATTTGCTTTCTTGACAGCACAAACAACAAATTATGATGACAATCCCATCCCATCAAAATACTGTTCCAGGGAATTAAATGAGCTTCATAATACACCCGATAACATGCAGTTAACATTAACTACAAGATATATGCCCACACACATTAGACTTGGTATTCCCTTAACATTCTCTGTTCAAAACCCTTTACAGTATTTGTTTCTGGGCCTTTAATTTGTGTAGTAAAATCTTGTGAAAATAAGACGTTCGATGTTCATTTCTTGATTATTTTCTGTGGACATACTGTGTTCTTAACTCATTTATTTTTTAAATGCTTTTAACAGTTTATATAACACAGTTTGATGACCATTTCACTGTTGAGTTGTAATTTTGAGTTTTGTTAATGCAGTGTATATTTGTAATCTATATGTCTTTGGTTAATATTGTATGAAAATATTTAAACATGACACACCATTCAATTCCACCAACTCACTCACCCATATTCCTTGCAAAAAAATGCATACACACTACTAAGAATTTGTGTCCCAACCAAATCTTACAATCCTATTATAATATTCGTTTTCTGTTGTTTTCTTTTAGTAAAGTAGGAAAGTTCAATCATTTTCTGATAAATCAGTGACACACAGTTATCTCCAATACAGTAGCATTACTACAAGACAAACTTGAGCACTTGGTTTCATGTTACATAATTATCTTTATTTCATATCATTGTACATTCAAAATAAATATTGCTCATTGTTCTGAAGTTCAAAACATTTGACTTATCAAATCTGTACACCACAAAATAGAGTACACTGTATTTACACTTACAACTGAGACAACCTTCCTTCATATGCTGACTGCCTTAATTCAATCCTGATAAAAAGAAAAAAGGGCACATCATGGAACTCCCTATTTACTCATATTTTTTTACAGTGGTTTACTTATAAAATTTCACCTGTCACAAGCTAGCAAACTGATTGGATACTTATTTGGTTCAGATCCAATGGGGGGGGGGTATACAAGCATACCCCTCCCCTTTTCCACCACCTTTTTGTTTAGTTGAAACCCAATGAAAATTTCACACTACAAACTCTGTTGCCGGCTGCATGCCTTATCTCTATATTACTGCTATATTTTTTTTAGAATTAATCGCCTTTGTATGCTCAATAACTGTCATAAGAAATACCTAAAATCCACGAACGAGATATTGCCCCCCCCCCCCCTCTACTTCTTGGATCCGGCCTTGTGACTGCATAACTTCCTTTGCTGAAAAACCTCAGAAAATTTTCAACTGGAAACAATCCAAATGTAAAATGATTTTTAAGAATACTTATTGTTCAGTCTTTGGTAAACCTTCATGGTTCAACCATAACATAGTTTAAAAATTTTAGAAAAATTGTTTTCACATCTTAACTTTTTTTTCTTTGCAAAAAATGACAAAAAGTACTGTAGACATATCAATAAATAAATGTGTTTGTGTAAATTGTACATAAAACACTATCAAAATACCACAAATATTTTATATTCCACAACTTTTGTAGAATAGACCAGTTTCACAATGTATGTAAATTTATGCATACCTTTCTGACAGAGGTTACTCTTGACAACCTGATTGCTTGCCAGAGGCTTGCCTGACATAGCAACAACTAATGTTGGAATTTGCATTTTTAGTATTTAAAATTTATTCATAGGAACAGGTGATGGGAATAGCTCATCACTAGGCTAATTCTATGGTCACATGTAAAGCAGCAACTGCCCGATTTATAGCCTGCTCGGTCACCGCTGGAATTTAGGCATCGCCCAGCGATTCTTGTAGCATGTTGAACGGGCTGTAAAGCCCTAGCGATGCTCGGACGGCGCCCTCTCAATTTCCTGTCAGTCACTGATCGATTTCAAAACTGGGCAAAATCTGGGAGCTATTCCGCGCGGCCTCCGGGTAGTGACCGACTGATGACCAACTGATATCGAGCAGGCGCCACCAGAATTTTAACTGTGCGCTAAAACTTCAGCAGCGGCTGCTGCTCGGTGACCGGGCGAAATTGGTTAAAAACTCGCTACCCGGCCCCCAGCAGGCCAATTTTGGTATATGTGACCATAGATTCAGGTAGAGAAAACATCCATTTATTTGAATCATTATGAAAATAGCCTATTTGACAACCAAGTCCACTCACATGGTTGCACACATGCACACAGTACAGTACATAATCTTCAAGAATGAAGAATATAATCAATGTGAATATACTGTACAAGAATACCATAAAATTTGATATTTTTTACATTGTTCAGAATAAAAGTTTATAAACATAGACATAACAAGAGCTGACCTTCACTACACTAATACACTACCTATCATCTGTCATTCGTGACATTACTTTAGTTAACCCCCTCAGCACCATTGCAACCAAACTCTTTAGATTTTGCATTTGAATTATAAAGCTGAGTGTGTTACAGAAACAGTTAAGGTAATATACAGTGTGTCCCAGAAAAAAGGAAACCGGATTTCATCGCAAAAATATTCTATCATAATGAATAGTTTATTCAGTAAATTAGATATGATTGTAAAGCTCTGTCCCTCTTCTTTCATTTGATACATTACTTTTTATCAATCGTTCACGCATAATTGAACTAAAACAATGGATATTGGTGCTACCAATTTTTCATTTGCACGCACGTATCCCATCTTTGAGTCCATTTTCATGGTCAATAATGTAATTGTTTTTGAAAAATAAAAGCATGACGTAAAAATTCAGAATTTCCTCTTTTATATGACACCTCAGGCGTAAAAAAAGAATTATGTATGCCGGAGAACAAGTTAACTTAAAACATGCCTGTTTTAGCGTGATTTTTTAAATGAATAAATTTTGAGAACGAGAGGCGAGCAAAACAATAAGGATCACGCACGGCTGACTTCAATAATATCTTGCTCGGGACACAACAATAAGCTCCGATGTCATGGTTCGCAAGGTTAATTCATTGCTTGCTGGCTTGCCAATTCCCGAAAACTGTTCAAGAATGCATTTTTGGAACATTTCTGAAAGCAAGTCATTTCAATTGTCTTTTCTCAGATACAACGTAATTTTTCACAAATGTGGTTCATATGAAGAAGATAAAATCAGCTTTCAATGGTGCCTTCAATGTCGAAAATACTCAGAATAAATTTAAGCATGAAATTTGAATTTCAAATTTGCTCGTGCAAATGATTTTTATACCTGTGTCCCTTTATATTGTCTTTTGGTTCACCATGCTGGTGAATGGGGATCTCTGTGACCGTATCAAATGAAAAGGAAATATACTTATCGAACCATGTACAACTATATTTCATACTTATTTTTAAGATATTGAAATATCTTCATCAATCTCGGTTTCCTTTTTTCTGGGACACACTGTATAGCATTGTTGAATCCACATCTTTCAAAAAATACAGGATTGTCACTCTAAGTATCGTGAAACAACAGGAAAATGCAGTGAAAATTTTGATAAATTATTTAGATTTCTATATTGTCATATGTAAATAATTGTGAGCAGATCTCACCATGTAAATTACAAATGACAAATGGTCATTCTACTTATCAAAAATGGAAGCATTTAGCTACATGCAGGCTTCTTGACATTAATTGTTCACAAAGCTCTACTAAACACAAACAACAACAATGCTCGAGGAGAAAATTAATTTTCGACATGTACCCATACAATACAATGCCATTAAAACAAAATCATATAATCAGTAGCAGAAGAAATATCACAAAGATGTGTCATACGTCTTATTCTTAATCTGATTGCATATTTTCCAACCATAACCTAGTCGTGACCTCATCCGACATCAATGCAGACTTGGGTCACAATTTACAGCTTTCTCCTGTCATCTGCATTCCAACATCTGTCCCCCTTGTCCATACTTATCATCTCATCCCTACTTGCCCAGGCCAAGCCCTTTTCCACAACTTGTATCTCTTGACAACATCCATTTATTCCAGTTAAATTCACCCAACGCCCAGGCTGACCAGTTTTGAGATATTCAGCATGGGACACCACATGATGTGAGGAGCAGACTAAGTGGAGCAACTGAGCGGGGTAGGGTGTGGGAAAGGGTGACCCCTTCCCTCTGTGGGAACTTTTTAGTGGAAATGGGGTGCAAATCATACATTCTAGGACACTTCTATATCAATTATTCTATCACTTTATTTTTGGGGAAAAGATGCCTAATAAAGCCGAAGAAATCATGCCTTACCTGTAAAGCTTGACGTCATTTGTGACTTTTTCAACAAAAATTCAAGTTGGAAAATTGCACACAAAAACGCGGAGAAAAACAGAATTTGACATTTGGAAAATAGAAAACTTTGGTCTTTAGGACAATCCCAGGTATACAGGACATCTGGTCACTCCGTCAACGCCTGTGTGCTGGAAGGTGGGCAGATCCGTTAAACTCATCTAGCCTTCGAAAACTAGACAGTAAACTTGGCTATCTAATCATCTGTACTCATCCTGGACAGGGTGAGAACTATGAGGCATTGTGATATTGCATAAGGGTGCAAATGTATATTTTACACTCATCTCTGAATGAACACATTTTTTTTTCACAGTTGTTATATCAACTGGCTTAACAACTGCACACTATTTACCAACTTCAATCTGTTCTAATAAATAAATAGTACATAAATATTCTCTTTGTATATACATGAGTGTATATTATTTACAAGCTAAAGATATATTATACACATATAAATTATCAAACATTAATTTGTTGTCTTGTTGCATACATAGTGTACAACCTTAAAATTCTTATCCTTAATTAAATTTAATCATGTGACCAGGAATAATCTACAATGATTTGGACATACGTCAATTTGACAATGACGACACTTTTGTTAAAATGGTCAACTACGAAGACATTGATCCAATTAATTACTTTACATTTCAAAATGATATACATAACTATGAAACCATAAATAGAAATCAATACAATTTATGGAATATTAGTAAACTATCTGCTTTCCACTCATTTCAACATTCTGGTCCACAGTTATGGAACTCTCTACCAAATCTCTTATTAAACATAACTAAAAGGAAACTAAAATCACATCTCATTGCATATACTTAGATGCATAATGCTATATAACTGTCCATTTACAGACAGGAATCCTTTGGGAGGGATTGTGATTTTCTGGTACACTGTATATCAATAACCAAATTTTTTTTAAATCCGTCAAATATTTTTAAAGTTATTGTGCGGAAACCAATTCGCATATATAATGAGCTGCGACCTTTGACCGGACTCCAAATTCAAACTTAACCTGTATTTTAGTATCATCTACCTACCCACCAAAAATTTTAAAATCCGTCAGATATTTTTTAAGTTATTGCGCGGAAACCAATTCGCATATATAATGAAGTGTGACCTTTGACCTTTGACCTGCGGACTCCAAATTCAAACTTAACCTGTATTTTAGTATGATCTACCTACCCACCAAAAATTTTTAAGATCCGTCAAATATTTTATAAGTTATCGTGCGGAAACCATTTAGGGGGACGGACGGAAGGACGGACGAACAGACAGGTGCACGTTTAATGCCCCCTCAAGACTTCGTCGGCGGTGGCATAAAAATTCGCTTTCTTTCCACTATTGTGTTCTTTTGTTTGTTCTAGTTGTACAATTGTATTCTGGTGTGTGTCTGTGTGTTTGTGTATATGTGTGTTGAAAAAACATGTCAGAAGTACAAAATAGTAGCAGGTCATTCACAAAAGCAACAACTTACGAATAAATGTCTGCGTCAATCATTCGTGAAAATATCTGTGCAAGAAAACAGCTAATGCAGTAATTCATATTTCATGGCACATTTATGTCATCTCGGGGTGTATATATGTACTGGAGTAATTTTATTAAAAGAACTAAAGAAAGCATAGACATCAAATTTGGGATAGATCGTGCAGTTCATGGTTAATCTGATAATGCCAGTTGTAAGGACTGTATGGAGCGTAAAATGTAAGACCATTTTCACATACTCTGGTTATAACTGTGGTTTTAAATTGTCAAACATTGACTAGTCCAACACAGTCTTATCCCTTTTTTGGCTATTAGAACATTGCTTCAGGTTGGTATCAAGCATAGAGTAAAGTATTACCAATTATTTGAGCACTCATAGGTCTTTCTTGCCAAACGTAGCACGGTTGTTTGGTTGAAGATAGATCACACAATGGACTGCTCACGCATCTTTGCGATCACGTTCTCCAGAGCCAGAGCGGTATTGCGATCTCCATCCACTTGAAGTCTGCCACTCATGTAGGCTGAGTAGGGCCTCAGCTCCCCACTGAACATGGCCTGTAGATCACCTGCTGTCATCGTCAGTGTCACGTTGGCAGGATGTGGGGGTTCCCCTGCACCAGCAGACCCCCTACCTGTTGGTAGAAAATATTAAAGACACTATTTCACATTATGAAGCCCCATTTACAAAATTGTCAAACCTTGATATAGGGGAACCCCATTATAAAGAGGTCGGATATAATAAAATCCTCTTATAACAAGGTGATTTTTCAGGTCCCAACTATTTATATTTCTTTGTTTTTGTACCCTGATATAGTGACAAACCTGATATAACAAGGTAATTGTCATGGGTTTTAGGTCCTCATTATAATGAGGCTCCCCTGTATTTGACCTACATGATAGCTTTTGAATGGATAAATAAACAATCTGGAATGCAAAACTTTACACAATTATGCTGTCACTAGCAAATTATGTACAGAAAAACATAGGTACATTGATTAATGTCATGTGGAAACTAGAGCAGTTATGGGTATGCCTCCGCAGTCCGCACTCCCATCCAATTGATGGAATTTG
>JZLH01S0631011.1:10959-40648 GCA_001188425.1 Eucidaris tribuloides | reverse complement strand
GCACGGACGCACGCACGCACGGACGGACAACCCGAAAACATAATGCCTCCGGCAACTTCGTTGCGGAGGCATAAAAAATTCTTTAACACAGCAGTCTATGAAGGAAACCTAGAATGGTTGCTCATTGATTTCCACTTTTTAAAAGCTTTTTATAATTCTTTTGAACTGCAGTTTTTCAGGACTTCATTTTTTAGACCTTATCAGACAAACTTGTAGCATGAAGGATCACATGGCTCATATTTTTAAACTGCAAACATTGTTTTTTGATGCCTTTAATGTTATTATTCTCATTAACATCATAAAAATACAAATATTTTAAGAAGCATTTTCAGTACATCAGAACAAACCAATGCTGAACTATGTTGTCACAGCATCTAAGGAACTCATTACTTTTTTGATCAATTATTTAGATTTATTTGCCCTATTTGTGATAACCATACCCATCTAAACTGACACCTAAGCTTACAATGGTATAAAATTAATGTCAAAATTTAGTTTGCCAAAGTAAAGTTTTGCAGAGTTATTTGTAGTAAAATTGTGTTCTACATAAAGATGGTCTGTGGAGATCATAGATCTACTAGTTTACAACTATGAAACTCGTTTAAAAAGTATGGCAAATCATGAACACAACAGACAATTCTATATTTAAGATTTTGAGCAGTTTCACACTCACAACATTTACTTTCAAAATAAATGACAATTGCAGATTTTTTAGATTCAAAATCTGAAGTAACTTAATATTTCATGATGAAATAGAAGAAAAATAGTCATATGTCATTCAGGATATCTCTGCATCCTATATGACAAACATTTTTGCCTCTATTTCATTCAAAATGGGGATTTCCCTCTACCCGACCACTCTGTCATTTTACATTCCTCAACACATGAAGTAATACAAACCTGTGAGCAAGTCTAAATAGTAGGTCCCTCCACTGTCTCCCGTTATGACAAACTTGAAGACCGCCCCCACCTGACGGACCAGCTCCTCATCCAGTACAGGAAGTGCCATGGCCAGGATCTGGTCAGGGGTCAACGAACTTGGAGTCGACAGTTCCACCAGGGTGGATGTAGTAGGGACTTGGGGTGATGTCATCCGTGGGTTGGGGGTGGAGCGATGTTGGGAGGGGGTGGGGGTTGCAGCAGCCATGCTGAGAAGTGCTGATAGGCCTGATGGTTGTTGTTTGGATGCAACACCAGCTGAAAGGGAAGGCAACACAAAATGAATTGAGCTGTTCTCATTTTCACCCTTTATTCCATGATGTGACTGAAAAAAACACGGAGTTATGTAGATTTCCTCACGTTAATCATTATATGAAACTCAAAACAAATCGGAATGAAATCATTAATATTGAATTTATAGCATAATGGATTGGAACTTTTAAAATCGCACTTAACCTATCTATTATAATTTTTGTTTATTTTGACATAAATTGAGATGTAACAGCTTAGAATGATCTATTTGTTGAATGGATTAAGTGTTGCTGGCTACACCTAATTTTGTAAATGGAACAACCACTGTTTAAGGCAGGGGTTCTTTTTTAAAAAAATCAACATTGTGTAAAATACACTGGTATATAGAATAAAATCCATCCAAGAACCTTTAGCAAAGAATAGGAGGTAACAACTCAGTTTTAGTGGAATTGTAGTGACCATGAGAATTTGAATTGAGTCATTGTCTCCTTGAGACCAAATTCCTTGCCTAGAACATACACTAAACATCTGTATTTTTGTGCATTTTTTAAATTCTAGGTAATTGCTGTCTTTACTGATCTTCAGATTTCACAGATATATCCTTCATTAATAACCTAAGGGTATGAGTGTATTTGCTGTACTGCAGAAGTTGTGCAAATGAGATTCCCTGCCTTTAATATTTGTAATTTCAAAACAAATCAAACAGTGTGTCATTTGCTGTATTACGGTTAAACAGATGGGATTGACTGGATAATCAGATTAAAAAATAGCATTCTTGCATTATGTGTAATGGATGATTCACGAAGCCTCATACAAATTCCAACAGATTCAAACATACCCTCTGGTAATTACCCATGTCTTGCAATTATTCTATAATGAATTTGTTATAGATAACAAATTAATTTTAGCTATATTGTATCTTCCTTGCAACAACTTCAAACCCAAATTTACATTTTCTTTTAGACTTTTAAGAATGGCACTTTACGCATCTCATTTCTACAAGAAACGGTAAACTGTACATCTTCTTGGATTACTTCAGACAGTTTGATATGTTTAGGAGCAGTTTCGGGGCTATTCAGGGAGTAATAGAGAGGAGGGATAGGTTCTCTAGGATGGTAATTATTCAATTTCTTTTACGGGTCTATTTTCTATCACAATCGATTTTATAATGTAATAAAATCATACAATATTTGCATATTTTTTCAATACACTTTATGTTTGTATAATCATGGACCTGTCACACGGTATGATTTATGTTCTTTGTAAATACTTGTTCAAAAAATGTCATATTATAATTTTGTTTTTTATGCAATCAATTGAATTGTAACCATATGTTTTGTAAAAAATAAATGAAATGACAAAATGAAATAAATCAAATATGACAAATTTGCTGTTTTGCTAAAAATCAAATCAGTCATTCCATACTTGTGTCACGTGAGTCACGCATGCTGTATGTTACAAGTCACAAGCCAGGGTATACAAGATTGATTTACATGATCAGGTAAAGCAATCAGCTTCAATATTTTCTCGGTTTTGATCTATACCTTGGTTTGTGAGTTGTGTGACATAAAACATGCATGACTCATGTGACATTACATGGAATGGCTGAAATATTCATTAACTTACAAGTCATGTGCCCAGCTATGTGGGTGAACATGTTTGTCATCTTTTGGAAATTGACTCCGGGTGGAGCTGGCTCCTGGATCACCGTGACCTCTGAACTATGGAGTAAAAAAAAACAAGTCAAAGTACAATTTAGAATGTATTCATCCATCTTTCCATTCCTCCAAAATAACAGAGTCTATTGATCTTTGAATGCTGAGGCTATTTTATTGGTCATACTGCATTTCTTTGCACTGAGACACCTCGGATGGTTAAAAGATTTGAAGTTTTACATGGTAAAGTAATAATAAAGTGAATTATTGTTGTGCAACCATGTACATTGGGAAAAAATCCACAATCCAGGTAGAATACTCTGATCATTATCATAGTTGAGGTGCTTTTCTTTTTCTTCTTTTCTTTTTTTTCAACATAAAGCACAGCATATAGCATAAAGCATCTTTCTACAGCTACAAATTTTGCAAGCAAATTTTTCAAATTGTTCGAATAACTGATGTCTGGTGTTAAAAAGGGGGTACAATTAGCTTCCCCCTCCAAATCAGAAATAACCCCAAAAAGCCCACTTTAGTAACGGTTAAAATGCCCCGGATCAAAAGTCATACTACTCACATTTCCACTCTGCTGACCTCGACACCCCAGTTCTGTGTTACAGCGTTCATATCTTCCTGAAGGTGAGCGTTGATCAAACCCTTGTCCCTGTCAATGGCCGACAGGTCCCGGGAGCTGAGGAGTTTGAGTAGGTCCGTCTGGCCCAGGGTGCGGATCGAATGGTCTAGGTCCTGGACCCCTGCCACTGACAGGGCCACGTCGGTGATGCGGTGGTAGACAGTGGCACCAACGGAAATGGCTCCACCATCGGCTGTCAAGATCTGGGGCAACAGTGAATGAAAAGGCGATGGTCATGTGTCTTGCCCTATTTGCACACAATCATTCCAGTAAATCTATTCTGATTATTACAGAAATACCACGCGGTAATTATTTGACCTACATATGTGACCTTTGACCCATAAATAGCATCGAGGTCCCTGTTAAGACATCTACCATGTAAGTTTGGTTACAAATGGGCTTATGATTAGAAAGTTACCAACCCCAGTAAAAACTTGCAGGTAAATTTTACAATTTTACCTTATTCGACCTTTGACCTTCATGCATGACCTTTCCCCCCAACATAACATTTATCTATCATCCAAGTTTGGTTACAAATGGGCAAATGGTCGCAAAGTTATTCAAGTTTCATAAGTGTTACAGAAAGACACCGGACACTGCTTAGGATTCCGTAGTCTCACTAAGCTCGGGGGCTCGACAAAGAATGCACTGTCAGATACCAGATATTTGTAATGTACTTAAATCCTTCTGCTATACATGGAATATACCAAAGCACTTACAATCAAACTGAGAAAAAAGAAAATCAAAGTGATATCAAAAAGAGATTTTAAATGGGTATTTTCTATTTTTTCTTGAAAATATGTATTGAACAAAGGGCATTTCATTATTTTGAATGGGAGTCTAATCCATTGCTTAGGAGTTAAAATAGTAAAACATATGTTACCAATGACAAAACACTTTCAGGAATGGTCACACAGCTTTTATGTGACATTGATTGTACTTGTGGGCGTAGGGGTGTATACAGGATTTTTTTCTAAAAACTATGATTTTTTTGGACCTTTTTACAATGAATTCAGCAAAATGTGATTAAAATGCCAATTCTGGGTGGGTTGTGGTCATGATTTCTTGGACCGTTTTTCAATGCAAGATATGAAAATGGCCCTCAAAAAAAATGTCTTTGGAAAAAAATGTGGACCATTTGAAAATTCTGGGGGTCATACAACCCTCATAACACAACCCACCCCACCTCTCATGGTGTGCATACACAAATCTACATGTAAGTCCTGGAGATAGCTGGGTTGAGAACTCTTACAGATTTTGTATACAAGTAGACATATAGTTTCAAATATATTCATTTTTTTAAAAGAAACTACCAGGTCTAATTTCAAGTTTGGTGTTCAACCCAGTGTTAATGTTGTTACAACACTAAAGCCAAGTATTAGTAAATGGCAAAAAGTAAAATTCGTTCTTATTATGTTTCAAATAGACCTACATGATCTACCAATGTCCTGAAAATTGCTCACTTTGAAACTCTTCCAGTGTTGTGAAAGTACTCAAAATGTTTCCCGTCAGCAGGGACCCCCAACATTTTCCATATTTAATGTACATACCGCTACCTGCTCTCCGATAATTTAAAAATAAATTAAACATTACAATTTGTCCCTCTGAACAATTTTCAGTAACTTTGATGTTGTTTTCTGATGTCTGGGGTGACAATAGAATACCTCATCAAGGATTGAAGAAAAAGTTGTCTGATCGACCAAAACTATACTTGGGCTTTAACACTAGATATCAACACCGAACTTGAAATCACACAATGACTACATCATTCACCTGCTGTGGGGGTACATTAAATGCTCTCGTCCTCATATCAATCCTTTTCCACCTATCGATGACAGGAATTACAAGAATCACACCTGTAAAGAAGACAAAATGACATTAAATTGACTGTTAAAGGGCATCAACATGATTGGGTGAGGTACAAAAATGCCTCAAGAAACAAATAGGTTGAAACACATACAAATGTATTCACCACTGGAGTGTATATCCTAACTGAAAGGATTAGTCTTGAACTTGTTTGCTTAAGGAGAAGCCAGTGTTGAATTATTCTGGTGCCTCCAAAGTAAATGATCTCATAAAAAAACTACACAACAAATTTGCCTGTCATAACAAGAACTAATGGTGATGGCTTAAAGATTGTGTCATTGATTTGCACGTCAAAAAACATCTAAATGAATGAAATCAGCTGAAATCATATCCAATGTGAAGATTAATATAAATAAACATCTCTCATAGAGACTTGGGGTAAAATATTGAGTTTTGGTGAAAATCTGGACGGTTAAACTTCATACTTTTTCAAATTGCTCGGGAGCATTTTCAAAAAATCTGCGACGTCAAACGTGCACGTGCCGTTCCAAAATTGTCCGATCAGCCGTTAGTTAAATGTCGTGCGGAGGTTAGCCGTTTGGCCAATCAGTACGCTGCGCTGGTCTTCCGACGTTACACAATAACCGCGATTCGCAGTTTGTGCAAAATTGAAACTCACGGAAAGAACAACATTCTGGTAACATGTCGTTATTAGTTTTTCTCATAAAACAACAAATTCATGACGTATGGATCTAAAACTTTCAACACACCATTTGTAAGTACTAAACTACCGTTTGGTATTGATAATGAAGGGAAGTAATGGACTTGCACATCCCTGACACAATCTTTAAAAGTAATAATCATTTGACCATGAAATTAAGACAGCAGAAGCCTGGAATACTGTACTTGATTCTCGAGTAGTTTTATTCCAAAGTAAGATTTCTTTCAATCCTGCTATTTGCCTTTAAAATACATGTAAAACTCTGGATTCAATAAACGAGAATTAGTGCAGGGAATAGATACACACATTTTGGTTTTAATCCTTGAGTCAAAATATTTGTAAATCTGGACTTTGCTTTTCAATACAGTACCACTTCCAAACATATATGGCTTTGAATGGATTTAGACAGAGACTATATTTTTTGAGCTACCCTTATACCTACTGCTGCAATTAATCACTGGACTACATATGATCCTTTTTAGAACAATGGGGTTGATTTGTCAGTTCTTATGTCTTATCTGAATTATTGGCAAGCCTGTGTTTTTTGTGAACTCACCAGTTTTACATTTTTTGTATTCTACAGTATTCTTACAGTACTTACATACTAATTGAAAGTCATTTTTCCCAGTTAAATTTGTAAAAGTTGAAGAAATAGTGGATTAAAATTGAAAGCTCATTTGTTTTAAACACAGACTTATTTTTCTGTTTTACATTATTAATATTGAAATCATTCCTTAAAATCTACCTTTTCCAGTAATTCTGTTTATCAAAAGAATTTTAATCTTAATTCCTATATTTTGTAACCACTCATCATTCTCAATGACTACCTGTGTGGGGCCTGGTAGCGTCAATGCTAGTGCTCCTGTGAATAATGTACTGACTAGGCATGTCCCTCGAATTGTCAGGGTACAGAGTAGCAAGAGGCTACCAGGCCTCACCCTGGTGGATCTAGGAATTGTGATGAGTACTTTCTGAATATTGTATGTTTTCAAATTGTAATAATTCACTACTACTACTACTACTACTACTACTACTACTACTACTACTACTACTACTACTACTACTACTACCACCTACTACTACTACCTACCACTACTGCTACTACTACCTACTACTACAACCTACTACTACTACCTACTACTACTACTACTACTACTACTACTACTACTACTACTACTACTACTACTACTACTACTACTACTACTACTACTACTACTACTACCTACTTCTTCTTCTTCTCTTCTCTTTTCTCCTTCTCCTTCTCCTTATCCTTCTCCTTTTTCTTCTTCTTATTATTATAATTATTATTATTATCACTATTATTATTATTAATATCACTATTATTATTATTATTATTATTATTATTATTATTATTATCATTATTATTATTATTATCATCACTATTATTATTATTATTATTATTATTATTATTATTATTATTATCATCACTATTATTATTATTATTATTATTATTATTATTATCACTATTATTATTATCACTATTATTATTATTATTATTATTATTATTATTGTTGTTGTTATTATCACTATTATTATCATTATTATTATTATTATTATTATTGTTATTATAAGATACAGATCAAGAATACAAGTGCAATGTCTGCCATACCTGGGCCCTTTGGTGGCTGTAGACGTCCAAGTCTGAACACAACGATTCTCTCAAACTGCTGAACCATCTAATAGGATATATGGGGAAGAAGGAAAAGAAAATATGGATCAAAGAAGTTAAATGAAATTGTAAATTATTTATGGTGTTTTCAGTTTACTAACTGAGAACTAACACAAGATACTATCAATTTACTTGGATATGTGCATACATTATTTCATTATTCTACATTAAGCACCTGGAAAAATATGCATACACATTAAAAAGTCTAAAACTAAAAACAAATAGCTGTTTGGCAATACAGCTTCTTAAAATCTTCACTTGCAAATATCACTCAGATGAAATCAGTTGTAAGAGGGTTAGGGTTAGACATTGTGCATAATAAATATGATTTTACTATCAGAACAGACATGCCTAAGCTTTCAGTCTTGCTCTCACTATAAACAACAGAAACATATAAAACTTTGTAAACTTACATAATGTACATGTAGGTAAATATACAAAATAAGAATTTACACTTTAGGAGCTAAATGCCTGTGGGCAACAGTGTTTTATTTCACTTTTTTAGTTCCTGTCAATTTGTATGTTTTTTATGTATGATTTGACAAATAAAATAATAATAATAACTAATGCTGGTAAACAAGTGACCATATGATGAAAATATCCTATATTAGGTGATATTATCATAATTTTCCTTGTTACCAAAGGCTAGACAACATACTGTAGCGGTAAAACCCTCCTGGACACATACAGATACATTACACATCACCCACAGGCACAGGAATTGGTAGTGGAGGAGTGGGGGTTGGGATACCTGGGCCCTAACCAAATTACTTTTTTTTTTAAATTTTGAGGGTCTCCCCAATGTGGAATATCTTTTTGACACCTGTGTCAAACAAAATGCCAAGAATGATGATATGGTGCATTGCATCGCTGATAACCGGTACTTAAATAAAGATGTAGCCGGCAACTAACAGGAACAAGTAACGGATAAAAAAAATTGACATTCTGAGTATTGTGAAAATTATGGTACATGGTGATGAAGAAAGCCTAAATAAGGCGTACTGTGTGACACTTACCCTCAGCAAGGCCTTATCAATTAGTAAATTTCTGTCCCAGTAGTCAAAGATCACCGAAAGCTTATTGATTCAAAAAGTACATGAATTAATACATTGTGATTAACATACGTTGGGCGGCATGCATCGGTCATGTCAGGTCAGCTCAAGGCCAGCGCATGTGCAAGCTGATTGTTTAGCAAGAACTGACAGTTACCCCAAAATCCAAGAAGAAGAATTTGGTACAGGGAAAGAAATTGTACTAAAATTTTGCTGTACTTAGTGTTTGGTATGACTGTTTGTTGCATAACATCCTATTCATGGCTATACTGCACCACAATGTAAAGGTAAGAATACAAAATATTGCATGCTTTGAACTTAACCCGTTACTTATGGGAACCGGATGGCCCCTGTACAAAGTCTATGGGGATTTGCGGGATCTCGTAGTCAACGGGTTAAAAGAATTTCTTTACTTCTTCCTGTTAATTGTCGGCTACATCTTCCTTTAAAAATATTACATTATTCGCCGCATTACCTTCATATCAAACTTTCATGCACCTGCTCAACAATGGATGACATTATCACATTAATGAGGCATTGCTCACACAATCTTACCTTGATTGCTAAAAATCCTGACAGTGGGAACGTCAGGACAAGAAGGACGTAACTCAGACCAATGACAAGAAGGGTGCAAATGCGGGTCACGACAGGAGGCTTGTAGACTGTGTGAAAACAATTATAATAGATGTTGATTGATTATTTTATGTCTATGGAATAATAAACATCATACCATGCATCAACAATAATCACCAGATGACATGAAATTCATTGAAACCTAATAATCATTGCACAGGAGAGGATAGTCATAAGCACGATGGCTTGAAAAAGACACCTCTCCATAAAATGACTATAATGCAAGCAGTAATATATGTACCAGTTGATACATTCTCTTCATAATATTCACATCAAAGTGACGTACAGCATCTCAATTTTAAAGAATGCAAAAATGAATCGTCAATATTATTAACAATGTCCTACTTAATACTTCAAACAAGGATCTCTTCCGAATTCTTTCATAGATATCTATTTGATATGGAGAAAACTTTAATTTTCATTTCACTTATAGTAGTAGTAGTAATCCAGATTTTAGATCCGGTTTAATCCCCAATTACTGGGGTGGCAGGATTTACCTTGCACTCACAGAAATTGCCCATACCCCCTTCTTCCACTTCACTCTATTCGGTGCATCCTCCTCCTTCAATCCAACCCTCATGCCCTCCTCCACCACTAGTCTATTCCATATCTCTTTTGGTTGTTTCCTTTCCCTCTAACCATCCACCTGAAACTCAAACACCCTTCTAAAAACATGTATGCAAAAAATGTAAACTTAATGTGAAATTATTTCCAGGTAATTTACCTTTTTCTTCATTAAGATAAGGTGGCACCATCTTGCTGTAGGTGAATGCTGATTTATAGTTGAATGCCGAGCTGAAATCAATGGCCACAGAGTCCCTTGTAGGGGTACAGTCACCGGAGGAGACTCGGCTGTACTTGATTTGTGACATCATGGACTTGTTAGAGACTTGCTTCCATCAAACAAATACTACACCATCAGTGGTCCTGTATAATAAATGTGTGAAAGATAATTGTTCTGAGGTAAGTACTGTTACATTTTTATTTCGTAACAAGTCAGTGATTAAGTCAAGTGTTATATATTGTCGTAAAATATCCGCACAGTTCTTGCCATCACAAATATTTCATGTACCGAACCTTTCTTGAAACAATATTTCATGTACCGTACCATTCATGAAACGATGCCAGTCATGAACTGAACACATTCTGCTGGTGGCATCACCAGATAACCATGTTAAAATCTCTTCATTGATCGTCATGCCACTTAGTGGAGTAATTTGACTCCCCTGCAGTTGTCCTTAAATTCAATCAATAGTATCACATGTTGTCCCTATTTTTGCTTTAGTACTTTCACCCAATGAGCAGACAGAAAAGGTTGTATCATCTAGGTCAATGTATCACCTTCACATAGCCAACAAAATATTACAAAGAAACTGGAGACAGAGTAAATGGGTCATGTGCTATTTTTTGAGGAGTCTGGCATTCTCTTACCATATTGCCATACAAAAATTGTTTTTAACAAGTACATTCAGGTGTGCCATTTTCAAGTAAAATGAATTTCTAAGTGCATGTACATATAGAGTGACAATAGTATTACCCACATGTACACACACATCCATTCCCCTCCCAAATGCAATAAAATGAAATATTACTTGAATCAAAAGATGAATGAATAAATAAATAAATACAATCAACTAATATAATGTGAAGAATACTACAAATCACTTTGATCCTCCTTGGTGCATGTTCTAAATGTACAAGTACATGTACATGTAGGTCATAAATACAAACACTGGGAAATTTTCTACAGTCTTCCTTTACTTTTTGCTCAACTTTGAAACAAACAGAAAAAAAAACACATTTACAGGATAGGGGCCTATTTACAAACCAAAACTTCTGCATTTACACAAAATAAAAACAAAAAATTATGTTTCAGAATCACTATTTGTACATTTTTTTTACCCTAATTGAGCTGCTTGATCTAATGTAAACAACAAAGTGCACCAGACCTTTTTATTGATTGAAAAATTAGAGATTGCAGCATACTAGACCTGTGCTTTTAACATGCTTTACCAAGTGTCTCAAAAAGTATAACAGTTTTGAAAAGTCTCCTAAATAAAAAAATATATAAAAGATGGAGCAATTTTGGAAAATGTTTATGGCTGAAGGTGTCTTCTATCATACTGTATGACACCAAAAATTCTGCATAGAAATTACTCTCTTTCATTTTGAGGGGGGGGGGGAATGAGAATGTAATTTAAAGACAAATGATGAAAAGAAAGACAATTGCTGTGAATTTATCATACCCCTTCATCAAATTATTACCCATTTCTGAACTAGGAGACATGTGACTAGAGCCAAAATGGAAACCCAATATCTACCCATTTTGTTTCTCATAATCTTTTGAAAGGTAGAATGTGGTCACCCAAGCAGAAAATATTATAGGATTTTTTGTTTTCTTTTGACAAATGAGACCTTCAGCCATCAATGCATATGAAAGTTTCCAGATTTTTTTCACAATTCTGATTTGGGTGACTTTTTAGAAATGTCAATTTCTTTTTGGAGACACTCCGTACAGCGAATTACAGATAAAATACTTACCAGAATTAGTTCGTTACCAGTGATGATAGAGCAAAAATCATGGAGATGGCTACAATGTATGGTGATGAGTGGTGGAATCACGATGATGTGACCATCAGGTCTGCTAGAATGACGATGAATGTCATCAATGAGGCTTGAATCAAGCCACGCATCATGAAGCAGAGATGCCTTTAGTCGCAGCCAATCACACAACAGCTACAGATACCTGTCAGAGAGAGATAATGAGATTTCCAGTATGTCAGTGCTTTCTCACAAAATGTTGCAATCTTTTCCCATATTTTAAGCATGGAAGAATTGTGTCTTTTGTTCTGCTGGAGTATAAATCTATTCTTAGACAAAATTGCTATACAATAACATACCACGGCAAATAAAGAGTTAAAGGAAAAATGATGTAAAACAAAGTTGTAAATTTCTCACACGGATGATGAAATACATGTAGAATATCACCTTGTCACATACAAATTATAATTTTTGAGATCTGTTTGAAAAAGGTCACATTGTTTACATCACTGACGTTAACAGCCCTCAGTTACTGTTATATTGTAACATAATGGGGCTATAGATGACATGCACTTGACACCACTGAAACGAGACTTGGCCCATGGATCAAGGTTTTGCCTACCCCCCCCCCCCAATCTCCTCTCATTTCCCTAATCTCGCACATAATAGACTCTCCCTCCTACCTTCAGATCAATTGTGTTTATAATGTTCTTCTTGACCATATACGTAATATCGGTCACCATCTCTATTAACCCTTTAGCCACTGAAGACTCTGTAGATAATGGCTTATGGTTTCCTGGATGGTACAGCAATATTGCCCAGCCCTCAACGGTGCACAAAAGACGGGCGTACAATGTATACTAGAGCGCAATTTACAGACAGGCGGTTTCGGGCGGTTTAGGAAGTAATAAGACGGGCGATTTTGGGCGTTTCAGTGAACTATGGGTGTACAATGGATACTAAAGCACATTTTATGGACGGGCGGTTTCGGGCGGTCTAGGGAGTAATAAGAGGGGCGGTTTCGGGCGGTTCAGGTGCTAAAGGGTTAACAGGGGATCTGGTTTCAGGCAGACCTAGCACTAAAATTGCCTCTGTCAGGGCCTGAAGAGATCCCTCTAATTCCTTCATAGCATCTGGCAAATGTTTATCCAGTTTATCCAGCAACTGGGTTAGCCTCTTGACAGTGGTAATGGTACTATCCAGCAAATTTACTCAAGCATACTTGTAGATATCTGGGTATACCTTCCGGTGTTTTCCAAGTACGTCTGGTGCAAGCCTCATCTCACTGGTGTCAAGTGCATACATGTCTTATGTAGCCCCATTATGTGATGTTGTCGTGTACCCAGCAGAAAAGCCCTACAGAAGGACCTGAACAGTAAATTGTCTCCAGACTCTTAATTTGAGAAATATTGGATACGCGCAATAAACAGACTGACAGACACAGAAGGATCTGAAAATATCACACTACTTCGGTTTCATGTGAAAACATGTGAGATACTATTTAGTGTTAACGCCCTTCTGCCCGGAACATATGCTAGGGCCCTTCTACCAGCCATACAACCAGGGTTGGCCATTTCCCGGGAAATACCTGTATTTCCCACCCAGGCGGGAAATACTGGGAAATACCGGGAAATACTGGGAAATACTGGGAAATACCGGGAAATACTGGGAAATACCTGGGAAATACTGGGAAATATTGAGAAATATGTGGGCAATACCTAGCAGCATAGACTTTAAATTGTACAAGGTCAACTTAGAAGGTCATTTATGCCCTTCATTTGGTCTTTTCTTACACAAATCCACCTTGAACTGATAAATTTCAGATGAAAAGACTGTTAGAAACTTTTCAATTGTCAGTCATGATAACTTAGTGTTATTTTACATACTGTACAGTACAGTATACTTTACATAATAGGCTACATCATTCAAGTGTTACATGTAAGTTTTGGGGGGTGCGGCCCTCATCTTGCTGAATTTACAAGGACAAATTCAACACTGTCTATGGGGTATGCTATTTTGAGTGTTTTGGATTTATGGAGCAATTTACCTATATTTGCAGACTGAAATAATTGAAAAACGTTTCTAAAAAAAAGCAGGTGATTTTTAGATTTTCCCACTTTTAGTATTGATTTGGCCATGTAGAAACTTTGTCCCACCACTCAGAAGGAGTCCCTAGTTCCCCAGTCCCCACCATCAGTTAAGTCAGTGTTTTGTTGTATTTTGCGTTGAATCACACTTACTGCACAACAATCTCTACATTTTTTTAGTTATCATCCTTCAAGAAATGACTTTTTTATAGTATTTCCCAGTGTTTCCCGGTATTTCCTGTTTTGGTCAAAAATAGCAAGGCGGTATTTACCAGTAAATACCGGTATTGACCACCCGGTATTTACCGCCCGGTATTTACCGGCCAAACCTGCATACAACAATGTCATTCCTGAGGGCTAGTGGCCTCAAGAGAGTGCCTGTGTAGCTACATGTATCAATCATGGAAGACATCGGTGTGTAGAATAAAGACAAATGAGAAGCTGAAGAAAAAAGAGGGGAGAAGACAAGAAAAGAAATTGGAGGGAAAGATGAAAAACAATAAAGGAGACAGTGATGATGATGATGATGATGATGATGATGATGATGATGATGATGATGATGATAAGAAGGAGAAGTGGAAGAAAAAGATCTATAATTAACCCATTGGAGACTAAGTAGGAGTTAACTCGTGTTAGGGTCTATGGAAAATGCGTATAGTGAAATCAAATCATCTCCGACGGGTTA
The DNA here is from genome assembly GCA_001188425.1 of Eucidaris tribuloides. Taxonomy (NCBI): domain Eukaryota; kingdom Metazoa; phylum Echinodermata; class Echinoidea; order Cidaroida; family Cidaridae; genus Eucidaris; species Eucidaris tribuloides. The sequence goes on along the minus strand of JZLH01S0631011.1, from coordinate 25,956 downwards.
AGAAGAAAGAAGGAAAAAGGGAAAATGAACAAAGCAGAAGCTGGATGAGAAAAAGGAAAAGAAGAAGATAAAAGAACACAAGAAGATGGAATGAAGCTAGAGAAAAGAAGAATTCCTGTATTGATTGGAGACCCATCACGCACCTAATCTAGCCTTAATACTGGCATAGAGAAGAATCTAAATGATGTTCACAAAATGAAAACAAATTGTTGTTACATATATTAATTGTTTGAGATTAGCTAAATCAAATTAATAAGGAAAACAAGTAAATGGTTTGGGGGTTAGTGAATAAAATCCCATGTGAAAATGCATCATCTGATCAGGATTGCCAGGCTTCTTTTTACATTTATTGAATATCCGTCTCCAATTTGGCCTCTTACCCATCTATAAACTGTATAAAGACCACCAGCTCACAAAGACCTCTTTTCCCACTTCCCTTGAGTGGTCTTTCTATACAGGTTTGACTGTAGATCTAGTAAGACTTAAGTTATAAGTTAGACTAGACTAAGACAGTACAGTGTACAGAAAAGTGGAAACTAAATTGATAGTCCTAACGACGGGATCTAACATTAATTTTTTGAAGAAATCAAACTGTTTCGGATCAATTGATCACGTCTGAATTAAAGAAATCATTTTGATTTATTAATTGAAATTGAAATTATTCCATGTATGTATTTAGCCCAAATGTAATTGTTGGCTGAGTTAAGTACAGGCCTACATGCATTTTTTATTTCATTTTGGTATTGAGAATCGCACACAGTCCACAACAGACAGACAGAGCAGAGTCACATCACCAACACCAATCAACGCACACGGGACTGAGTCACAGTCGTACAAGGCGAAACTGGAAATCGATGAGCTGCATACTGCTTTAGCCCGTTGAGATTCTGGAAAACAAAATACTTGCCCGATGTTGATAACTTATCTGTCGAACGAATTTAAAATTTGGCGAGAAACCTCGGCTTCGGCTTACAACATTATAACAGCAGCCGTCCACTCGCAGTGATGTTCATGATCTCAGCGTGTGACGTCACAAAATTAGCAGTTGTTGCTGCGCTAGCGCAGCTGTAGCTGTGACGTTGTTGTTGGTTTGTTGTTGTTGTTGTTGTTGTTGTTGTTGTTGTTGTCGTTGTTGTTGTTGTTGTCGTTGTTGTTGTTGTTGTTGTCGTTGTTGTTGTCGTTGTTGTTGTTGTTGTTGTTGTGTGGTGGTGGTGGTGGTGGTGGTGGTGGTGGTGGTGGTGGGTGGTGGTGGTGGTGGTGGTGGTGGTCGGTGGTGGTGGTGGTGGTGGTGGTGGTGGTGGTGGTGGTGGTGGTGGTGGTGGTGGTGGTGGTGGTGGTGGTGGTGGTGGTGGAGGTGGTGGTGATTCCTGTAAAGTAAAGGCATTTTTGCCTTATTTTCCAATTTAATTTCAATGCTTTATTTCATTTTTAAATTTATTAATTTTGCATGATATACATTACAAAAGGAAAAAGAGAAATAGCATTTTCCATCAGGATATCGGCTAACTATCAAACCGGCCTTTGACTGATTGTAAAAAATGTCTTGTGCTTGTATTATTTAAAAATCGATTCTATCCATAAAACTCATTATCTGTGTTGCTAGCGCGCCGCGTGAAATACCACTTTGTTTTGATTAATTGTATAGACACCATACTTAGCAATTTCAACAATGGGAGCCAGGGCTGGGCTCAAATAGGCCTGCAGGGTCATTGAGCATTATACCCTTTTTACTTCTTTCGAATTATTATTTTGTAATTGAAATTTTTGAAAGCAGAGAAATTGTAATTGTAACTGAAAAATGTAATTGAAGAGTATAGAATAAGAAGTACTGAAGTCACATAATGCTACTTTTGAAAAACAAAGGCTCAAAGTTTTCAAATTTGTCTACAGATCACAATTGTTTGAGTTGTACATCAAAACCTGAAGTAAATTGACACAATAAAAGATGAATATAGGACAAAAACAAGCATAGTCGCACTTGTTGATTTCCAATAATCAATAATCAATATTAGGGTCTCAGACAAACAAATGCATTTCTCGAATAAATGAATGTCAAAAAAATTAATTGTATACATATTTGGAATCTCCTTCATAAGACGGACGATTTGATATGCAATTTGTCAAATTTTGACGTTGTTTTAATTTTGACCTCATTTGACCTTTGACTGGGAGTGACCGCATATCTCATCAACAGAGCACAAAATACATGATAACTTATATTACTTATAATAACTAATATTTTCTTAATCCTTGTAACTAGTCGAGTAATTTGAGATACATTTTGAAGAAATTAGACCAAGCTAAAAAATTTGACCCCGGTTGACCCCTCCCTACTAGGGAAGGGTCAATTTGACCAAAATTTTGTCAAAAAAAATCCCGGCATGTAACGACTTTAAAACAATCACTAACTCAATTTCGTCAAAATGTGACTAAAGTACAGTATTCCACTTCAATTGAGCATAATTATACGTTCAATCACTTTTAATTACATGTGTGATTTCTGAAGATATTACCAATATCTAAAGTGATAAAATACTAAAATATCAAATACAATTTTCTGTTATATTTCTACCTCCAGTGAGTCCAGTACACCTATTAAAAACACAGTTATTCATATCACCCCATACTGCATGACACTGATACTTTATGAAAGTGAATATCTCATTTTGAATCTTGTGAATTAACCTGAAAATTATTATATTACAGAGAATTAAATAGAGAAACATGGGGGAAACATGTCTGTAGGCCTACTTGTTTCACTTGAGCAAAATAAAGGCTGTCTGAGATTCTGCCTTGTTGGTAATTATTGGAATTTTTGGTACTTGTTAATGCACTTTTCTTAGTAGAAATAAGAAATAATTACAAGTAAAGTTGTATGGATTGTGTTAAGGAGAGGACATTAATAAGAAATTAAGATGCAGCCATCATGACCAAGTTTAAAATAAACGGATTTTAGATTGACGATTGGCCTACTTCCTTTCCGTAGACTCGGGTCCACGCGGACTCTTGACTTGTGGATTCCTCTTTGATCTGAAAAGGGGAAAAGGGCCAAACAGAAAAGAGGGAAAGGGGCGAGGGAGGAGTGAAACAATGCAGCCACCCCGTGTCAGCATTCTGAGTGTCATTTATAGCATCAAACATAATGAGTAAGCAAAATCTTTAACAGAGTCAAATCCAATTACATGATTTATAAACACAGATTGTTTATAACTGTCCATAGCGCCATCTCTTGACTGCCCATATCCATTGATGATGCAGGCCCTGAAATACGTTTTCGCGAAAGCGTCTGATTTCTAGTATACCTGTACTGCATTTGAAGCAGTATTATCCATAATCGTAGGCCTAACGTCACACTATGATTAAAAATTAAATCACAAAACCAAATATCTACAAGTCGCATCGTTATTTCAAGTTCAGTATTTTGCCCATTCATTTTCTATGTTCTTTTCGAGTCAAAAATCGTCGTTATACAGAGTTATGAACAAAATTGTATCAGGTATCAATTAACATGAAAACAAAAAACGGCAAGATTGTATACTAATGCTGAAAAATAGTATATTTCAATTTCGATTCAGTTTCCTTTCCAGATAGGGGCTCATGTTTAACTGTCTATGTACTTCAAAGAAATATTGTTTTTGTCCTTGGAAAAGTATACTACGTGCAACATAGTGCCAAAAAAGGTCGGGTTTTCAAAGAAAAATGTTTGATGTACAAATCCTCCCATTTTAAACAATGTTTTCGCAGATGACTTATAGAATTTAATCTGATTCCAGTTGGACGCCTCGTAATAAATTTAAGTGTTAAAGGTTAGTGACATGATTGGGAACACTTAACCAAATCAGTTGAAATATATACCAACTATACACTGGCAGGAGTGGATCTCCCACCTGGGAGGATTTGTCTCTTATTTGTTTACTTATAAGCTAAGCATAAACATAGGAGTATCTTAATTTTATCCGGGGACGATAAAAATAAGCCCCATAGAGAGCCACACAGCAGGTTTCCGAGCTACGAGTGATATTGACATTGTTTATTTTAGAATGAGTCAACGTTTGACTACAAGATTTTCACAAGAGAATCCTTGCATAGTTTACTTGATTCTAGAGTAGTTTCAGCCCAAGTTGAGGACTACCCTCAATCATGTCATTTACCTTTAAGATGTACGGATAAACTATACGAATGCCGAAAACGGGGGCCTGTATAAACTGCTGAGAGTGTTATTTGTAACTTTAATTATTTATTTAGAAAAAAAATACAGTTCATGGCACAATTTAACAATGTCCCCCCCCCCATGCATGAGCTACACAATTCTTCACGCTATACGTGTTTTTGATAGGATCTAAAAATGAAGCCCTGAAAAATTGTAATTATTCAAAACGATGACTACCAGCTTGTATAATGCCCACCCTGCACATACTGCTGTGTTACATCACACATAACTCATACATGCGGTGCATGCATAAGTAAGTCAAGTGTGATGTTTTCCATATTATCTTGCCAGTGACAGCAGAGCCAACGTTTTGTACTGGGTGTTTATTTGTCGTTTCTTGTGTGTAGCTCATATCAAAGTTTGACAATTTTTTTTTAATTGAACCTATAGTTTTGTCTTTCATTACATGTATTTTCCATGCAATTCCGAACATAATAGTAAAACAAAATGACATAGGGAAAAGCAAAACTTACTTTCTCTAGTTCACCTGTCTGGTTGTCTGGTATACGCTTTAATAAACCCCCGTAAAGTATTGTATTCCGCACAAGAAAGTTAATAACCGTTGTGATATTTTTTTTCACGAGCAAATTAATGATCGCGTGCGCGCACTCGGTAATGGCATGGTAATATTCAAAGCATTTCCCAATAATTTTGTTTCTCTTAAACCCACGGGATGGAACATCGAAAAATGGACCCAATCATCATCATTATCCTCCTCCTCCTCCTTCTCCTCCTGCTCCTCCTGCTCCCCTCCTCCTGCTCATCCTCCTGCTCATCCTCTTCCTCTTCCTCCTCCTTCTCATCATCATCATCAATCATCATCACCTCATACAGGAAGAAGGCGCTGGCCTGTAATCCCCGGTCACTGCTGCTGGGTTTAAACTTTATTGAGTACGGCATGCATAAAAGTGGAGTCATGGGAGATCAAAGCGATGCTCCCACCAATATTTGCAGTATATAATATCTATTGATTGTGTCTGTTGTTGTCAAGACCATGATATTTTTCTGGCAAGCTGCTCCAATCTTGTGTTACCCGTCTGCTAAATGATTTGTTTCTGACACCCAGTCTGCAACGTTCTCTCTGCTCTGGATCTGAAAACAGCGCCCTCTCTTAGTTCTACTTGCAGATTGGGAGAGAAGAAGACAGAACTAGTCCTGCATGCCACATGGCTATCACAATAAAATCTATCCCCCCCCCAAAAAAAAACCCCAGCAAAACAACAACAACAACAACAAACACAAAAACAAACAAACAAACAAACAAACAAACTAACAAACAAAACAAGAACTCGAGAACTCGCATTGTGAACTCAATACCTCTACAGCTGATGACAGTGTGAGACTGCATGATGTTTTTATTCATCTTCTTCCACTGATGCTACCACTTCTGACTACTGACTATACTAAATACCATAGAAAATACTACCACTACCATTACCACTACTACCACAACCACTACCGCTACCATTACCATACCACTGCCACTACCACTACCACTACACTACCGCCGCCGCCGCCACCACCACCACCACCACCACCACCAACAACAACAACAACAACAACAACAACAACAAAAACAACACCATTTCCGTTTTTAGAGTGTAGTCTCCTCTACTATACTGATTGTCCACAACTTTATCAAAACAATAGGCCCCTATTGTCATTCATGACTACTTTTGTATATAACAAATTGGACTGCTAACTTTAGTTATCTATGTATTCATTCCTGGCATACAGTCACATGTCTACCCGGCAAGTTTTGATGAGTAATATTCACGGGACTCCCAAAATTTTCTCACCCTTATAAGATTAAAAACTTTTGGCAAGCAGCGTCATTCAATTACGTCGTATCCTACGCATTGAATGCGTAGTCTTTGAGAAAGCCCCACTGTCTTTGATATCTTGGGTAAGTTTACTTTGTACTTCTCCAACATATCACTCAAAAGTAGATGGAAGACTTACTTATCATCTTTAAATGAAAGTGAATTTCCAGTTTCCTCTAAACAGTGAAAAGATGGAAATTCTCCAGTCAACGTAGTTTTGATTTTGAATTAAAACACTTCAAACAAATCCGTGAGAAGTGACAATTCATCAGATGATGAAATGAGAAAGTAACGAATCGTTGAATTTTGCGATCCCTCCTGATAATGACAAAGAATGAAATAGACATGTTTACCTAATTCAAATTTATGGATGTCTCTCATATATTTCCTGAGACCGGTAAGCAGGTATTTGATCTAGCATGGAATCCTGTCACTTGTTGCTATGTCTGACAAGCTCTCAGGTTATCCAAAAAAAAATAATAATAATTAATTATTATTTTTTTAAATGCTTGTTAAAAAAGAAGGCCCAACTGGCCATTGGTGTTGTTCATGAATTTTGACAAGATCAACAGTGTTTCCATCATTCCATGATCATATTCACGTCGCTGATCGGCCTATGAAAAAAGTGTTGGTTGCACACTAATATGTGTTTGTAACATGACCTATCATACACTATATGGAAAATTATATATTTGATGTTTCCATTATTGTAACAAGTTTCACACAGGGATTCACGACTTTCTTTACGTGACTGTCTGATTTATTTCATTTTTCACCGATTTTTTAAGTTAAAGATTGGAAAAAAACAGCACCAGCAGCTAGGGCCTTATTAATTATGAAACACACTGTTAGTAATGGCCAGACAGATATTCCCGGTCTCTCCCCTTCCCCTTCTCTCCCAAAACCGAGAAGGGGGGCCAAAACATGCCCCCCTCCCAAATCCACAGTTTAAATTTCTGTTTTCTGTCAACATCAGGGGCGTCAATCCATTTTTTTTTTTGGATTTGGATGAAAATAAGAAAAATGTCAACATGTTTTTAAAAATTCTTGGATTACGTTTTATGAATTTTTCAACTTCTAGGGCAAGGGCAAAATTATATATTTGCGCCACTGAAGTCGTAATGTAGAGTTCCATATTGTCCCTTCTTTACCATGCTGAGGGCAACAATTTGGTGTCTACATTTTCATCAGTTAGTGTCTCGTGGTTTATTCATGACTTGAGCAAAGACTAATCCTTAAAATCATGTGCTTCAAATGAAAAGGAAAAAAATCACCAGCTGCTTGCATGCGCGCGGCGAGTACATGGTAGTTCAACGCACTTTTGTGTCAACAAAACGGCATTTCAGGCTTTTAAAGTTTATTTTAGCAAATTAGGAAAATGTAGATCTATATGTATGTTTCAAACATTCATTTTCTTGTTCTTTGACCATTGAAATATTTTAGAATGGAAGATCTGAAGATTAGAAGTTGATAACATATTGCCCCATACTCATACAATATAACAAATATGGGACAATTATTCACGATAATACTGTTCCATTCATTTCTTTTGTATGTACGCCCGTGCCAAAGTCGAAAGTATACTTTTTATACTATTTCAAGACACTAATTCAGTACCGTATTGACAAAATTATAATCAATTTAGTGAAAGGCCCTTTGAAATGTTATTTATTTCAAGGACTCTTAAAATTTATCTTTGCTTTGAAAATGTGGGTCACTGCCTATTAACATTGGACAAGTCAAGGTCAACCTTTAAATTTACCTTGAATAATTACTCGATTTCACATGACTGAACTTATTATCATAATTGTGATTACTAAATTGCAATCGCAAACGCGTCCAATCACTGTGTCTGATAGAGCATGAGCGCGATAACTGCAACCAATCACAGACGGTGTACTATACGGGTTTCATCGAGCGGTCCAACTCATCATGTGACCCAAGCCAAAACAACACACACACACACATTTTCTACCGTATGCCCGCGTATCGCACATCTACTACATACACGTCCACGTACACTACGAAACCATGGTTGACTGTGCTTATGTCATATTCATGTGTGTGATAAAGCGATGACAACGCTAAGAAAATGTCGATAATACACCGACTTTTTCCACAGAAACGGCGCTCAACATGGGGTTGTGGAGCACACAAAAAGGACCAGAATTTCGAGTAAGTTTACATTCTCCCATATCAATTTGTTGCGTTACCGAATTTTATGATTGAACATTTCGTTGCGACTTGCGGTTGTGTCTAATTTCTGACTGTACAAAATCAATTCAATGGAACTAAGATTAAGAAATCACACCTTATTTTGTTTTGTCTTATTCCATCCCCATTTCCAGGTCCCCCGAAATGTTGACATCATACAAATGGTGAGTTGTACTTGGGCTAAATTGAATTAAAACCTGTAGACTAGACTAACCATAACTGTTTATTAGTCGTAGAGGTCTAAATAATAAAACAAAATGTATGACTGACGATCATGAATTTGAATTTTGATGATCAGATCAGCTGATGATGGGTCGGTCTGCATTGAACTGGATGTAACTTAATTGTTGAACATCACTTTTGGTGACATTTTTGGACACATTTAAGAATGTTTTCCTCATTTAATATTTATGGGCAAGTAAATTTTTAATTCCTGATTTTTTACTTGCCTGACATGAAATTTTATTTGCCTTGGCCTGGGCAAGCAGGCAAGTGAGTGTTGTGAGTGTGACTGCTGGAAATAGTTGCTGCCAACTGAGGACCAATATTTGTAAAGTATCGATTAAACGAATTTGCAACATGCGATGGATCAGAAATGGTATTTCCATTCTCAGTAATACTATCAGGAAAATCTTTCTTCTTATTCTTTATGAGTTTATTAATAGTTTTCCATATCAAATTTACATTATTTTTATTATTTTCAAGTTGGGTGGAATAATATGATTTTCGTGAAAGGCGAATTACAGCTGTTAATTTGTTTCTATATTTTTTATATTTATCTTTATTAGTAGGCGTTGGGTGACGTAATATTCACGGGACTCCCAAAATTTTCTCACCCTTATAAGATTTAAAACTTTTGGCAAGCAGCGTCATTCAATTACGTTGTATCCTACACACTAAATACTTAGTCTTTGAAAAAGCCTCACTGTCTTTGATATCTTGAGTAAGTTTACTTTGTACTTCTCCAACATATCACTCAAAAGTAGATGGAAGACTTACTTATCATCTTTAAATGAAAGTGAATTTCCAGTTTCCTCTAAACAGTGAAAAATGGAAATTCTGCAGTCAAAGTAGTTTTGATTTTGAATTAAAACACTTCAAACAAATCCGTGAAAATTCGACAATTCATTAGATGATGAAATGAGAAAGTAATGAATCGTTGAATTTTGCGATCACTCTTGATAATGAAAAAGAGACATGTTTGCCTAATTCAAATTTATGGACGTTTCTTTCCTGAGACCAGTAAGCAGGTATCTGATTTACCATGGAATCCTGGAATCCTTGTCTGACAAGCTCTCAGGTTATCAATGAATAAATAAATAAATAAATAAATAAATGAATAGATAAATAAATAAATAAATAAATAAATAAATAAATAAATAAATAAATAAGTAAATAAGTAAATAAGTAAATAAATAAATAAATAAATGAATGAATAAATAAATAAATAAATAAATAAATAAATAAATAAATAAATAATGAAAAACAGCTTGTTCAAAAAGTAGGCCCAAATGGCCATTGGTGTTGTTCATGAATGTTGACAAGATCAAAAGTTTTTCCATGATCATATTCACGTCGGTGATCGGCCTATGAAAAAATGTTGGTTGCACAATTATGTGTTTGTAACATGACCTATCTACAAACACTATGGAAAATTATATATTTGATGTTTCCATGATTGTAACAAGTTTCACGCAGGGATTCATGACTTTCTTTACGTGACTGTCTGATTTATTTCATTTGTCACCGATTTTTTTGAGTTAAAGATTGAAAAAAAAACCAGCACTATCAGCTAGGGCCTCATTAATTATGAAATACACTCTTAGTAATGGCCAGACAGATATTCCCGGTCTCTCCCCTTCCCCTTCTCTCCTAAAACCGAGAAGGGGGGGGGGGGCACATGCCCCCTCTCAAATCCACAGTTTAAATTTCTGTTTTCTGTCAAAATCAGGGGCGTCAATCCATCTTTTTTTTTTTTGGATTGGGGTGAAAATAAGAAAATGTCAACATGTTTTTAAAAATTCTTGGATTACGTTTTATGAATTTTTCAACTTCTAGGGCAAGGGCAAAATGATATATTTGCACCACTGAAGTCGTAATGTAGAGTTCCATATTGTCCCTCCTTTACCATGCTGAGGGCAGCAATTTGGTGTCTACATTTTCATCAGTTAGTGTCTCGTGGTTTATTCATGACTTGAGCAAAGACTAATCCTTAAAATCATGTGCTTCAAATGAAAAGGAAAAAAATCACCAGCTGCTTGCATGCGCGCGGCGAGTACATGGTAGTTCAACGCACTTTTGTGTCAACAAAACGGCATTTCAGGCTTTTAAAGTTTATTTTAGCAAATTAGGAAAATGTAGATCTATATGTATGTTTCAAACATTCATTTTCTTGTTCTTTGACCATTGAAATATTTTAGAATGGAAGATCTGAAGATTAGAAGTTGATAACATATTGCCCCATACTCATACAATATAACAAATATGGGACAATTATTCACGATAATACTGTTCCATTCATTTCTTTTGTGTACGCCCGTGCCAAAGTCGAAAGTATACTTTTTATACTATTTCAAGACACTAATTCAGCACCGTATTGACAAAATTATAATCAATTTAGTGAAAGGCCCTTTGAAATGTTATTTATTTCAAGGACTCTTAAAATTAATCTTTGCTTTGAAAATGTGGGTCACTGCCTATTAACATTGGACAAGTCAAGGTCAACCTTTAAATTTACCTTGAATAATTACTCGATTTCACATGACTGAACTCATTATCATAATTGTGATTACTAAATTGCAATCGCAAACGCGTCCAATCACTGTGTCTGATAGAGCATGAGCGCGATAACTGCAACCAATCACAGACGGTGTACTATACGGGTTTCATCGAGCGGTCCAACTCATCATGTGACCCAAGCCAAAACAACACACACACACATTTTCTACCGTATGCCCGCGTATCGCACATCTACTACATACACGTCCACGTACACTACGAAACCATGGTTGACTGTGCTTATGTCATATTCATGTGTGTGATAGAGCGATGACAACGCTAAGAAAATGTCGATAATACACCGACTTTTTCCACAGAAACGGCGCTCAACATGGGGTTGTGGAGCACACAAAAAGGACCAGAATTTCGAGTAAGTGTACTTGTTGCGTTACCGAATGCCGAATTTTATGATTGAACATTTCGTTGCGACTTGCGGTTGTGTCTAAATTAATTTCTGACTGTACAAAATCAATTCAATGGAACTAAGATTAAGAAATCACACCTTATTTTGTTTTGTCTTATTCCATCCCCATTTCCAGGTCCCCCGAAATGTTGACATCATACAAATGGTGAGTTGTACTTGGGCTAAATTGAATTAAAACCTGTAGACTAGACTAACCATAACTGTTTCTTAGTCGTAGAGGTCTAAATGAGTGACGAACTGACGATCATGAATTTGAATTTTGATGATCAGATCAGCTGATGATGGGTCGGTCTGCATTGAATTGGATGTAACTTAATTGTTGAACATCACTTTTGGTGACATTTTTGGACACATTTAAGAATGTTTTCCTCATTTAATATTTATGGGCAAGTAAATTTTTAATTCCTGATTTTTTACTTGCCTGACATGAAATTTTATTTGCCTTGGCCTGGGCAAGCAGGCAAGTGAGTGTTGTGAGTGTCGAGCCCTGTAAATATCGACGTTTAAATAGTCTAATGTTCAAAATATTTCTGAGCGCATTCTTACATCATGCCACTACACTTCCTACATAGACTGATGCATGATGGAATCTGTCTTCTTAAAAATTCGGGGGCTTTTCATTTCTAACAATATTGACATCATCAGCCATGTGAGGGGGCAGACCAATGATGTCGATATTGAGAAGACCCTGAATGTAGGAGACAAATTCCATCGGTCTAGCCACTTCCTGACTAGATAGAGATCTAACGTACACTTCTAACGTTACAGAACAGCCTCACTTTGATTCTTGTTCATTTGATGAAAAGAAAGTAGAAGACCTACCGGTACATTTTGAATAAAAATATTGGCAAAAACACAGAAGGTCAACGCTGATTCATGTAGATGAAGATATCCCTACATTACTGGCGATGCGTAATCGGCGCTAGCACACTCACGGCTCTGAATGAAGTTAACATCCAAAAACATTCTGAGATCTATGTGTTCAGGTTTGCCATTTCTTCAAGGGATGGACATCTGTCCAAAACGTTTTTGTACACTCTGATCAGTCATACACTAACGGACATAGATTTTTAAACAGTGATTCAAATTGAATTAAGAGGTCATTTTTTTCGTCAGAGAATCATCGATGACTGGAATAGTCTTCCTGCTTGTATAATACAAGCACCAAGTTTTATTTGCCAAGTTGCTTGATAAGTGTTTAAAAATTCACCATTTTACGATACATTTCCAAGACTCCCACTCAGCTACAGTGCCCAAATACTATCAGTTTCATTTCTATAATTGATATCGACCGGAAGGCTACAGTACTACCTATAGTATACTGTCGTATACCTGCTGATGCTGATGCTGAAACTACTGCTAGGTAATACATGGGATGGAACTGCCCTATGCGTTGGTATTAATAACTACAATTACTGTCCTGCCTTGAGTGGCTTGGGCAAGTTCCAGTTGGAGTCGTTTCAGTTTTTAGGACGTGGTTTGGTTCGGTGTTTCCTACATGTATCTCTGCTGTCAATGACGCATTTCGTGAAATACTGTGTAACGTGTAAAACCCCCCGAAACTAAATGACAAAACAAGACTAATGACGGTATACCTTAGGGTATAAAAAGAACTCCAGTCTAAATGTCAATAAAGTTCATGCCTCCCTCCAGGAATGGCCCCCCCCCCCACACCCGACAACGTAAAATAGATCCCTCGGGTCAAGGTCTGGGATAGGACTTGTATTTGCAGTTGAGAAATTCTCGACAAGAATGTAAATCACAACTTTTTACGAATAGCTCTCTTCTGTGATATGGTAAAGTACATCTTGGTGTAATTCTTAGCCGATCTGTAACTTACATTACTGAATTCTTAGAAAATTACATACAACATATCATTCGTATCAAAGCTTACTGTTGTGCTTTTGAGTTGGATCATGCACCCAAGAGAATCCCAGTTCCCATCCCCAATGCAAAGGTTAATCTGAGAGCTACTATAGGAGCAGAGCTCAGATTTAAATGTATTCACTCAGAGTTAGGGACAGTGATTTTCCGTGTCAAGAAAAGGCCTTTTTCGTTTCCAAAAATCTGGAATTCCGTTTCAACTTGTCTGAAAAATGGAAATTCCGTTTTACCATAGACTTTGTACACATGAAGAAAAATGACAATTCTGTTTACATAAACTTGAAACAAATATTTCTCGCTGTTTTTGTGTTTTTGTGTCAACTTTTTTGAATTTTTGTTCTGAGTTTCGTGTTTTTTCCTTTCAAAAAGTAAAAATTTGGTGAAAAAAGAGGTTTTCCATGATTTTCTGTTTAACCCCTTGGGGACGACAGGCTTGTACAGAAGCCCAGCAATTCTCACGAACAGAGACAGGTTGCTTTATTCTCTGTGGTAAAAATGTGTTAGTGGGTTGCAACCAATTGCAGGGACTATAACTTCACTTTATATGAAAGGTTTGGCATATTTTGGGGGATTTTATGAAGCATTTTGTCTCAGAGTGTGAGATGTACTGGGCTTCTGTACAAGCCCGTCGTCCCCATGGGGTTAAAAACTCATTTTCCGTTTCAAGTTGTGATTTCCAGAAATTCCGTCCGTTTTCCGTTATTGCAGAAAATCACTGTCCCTACACTCATAGACTTTATACTGCATTAGGATTAGCCTAAGGGTGAAAAAGAACACTCCGAAAGTTACTCTACATATATGAGTACATCATTATTTTTTTAAAAATACAAACAAAAATAAAGCAATCAGAACAATCATAGCCAAAATATGCAATTAATCAAACCAAAAAATGATAGTCATAATTATTTCCAGTAAATGATAAAACAATTTTAAAATCACATAATGTCTACATTACAGTGTCCTGGTTAAAAAAAATAAGTAAAAATTCCCAAAGCCAAATCATCCCTTCTTGCAACAGGATGTGAGTTTTGCATCTTACCTCTTTTTTAAAATTTTAATTACATGTAGGAACATAACACATAGGCATAGGTATGCACTAGATTTTGGAAGAGGAAGAAAGTAGACTATGAGAAATTAAATTTAGTACACTTGAAATTAGTAGTACACATTTTCTTTTATAATTAAGCCTCTAAATCAAATATTAGAGCTCTTTATCATGTTCTGAATTTGTTTTCTACAACATGTATCATTAACCTGTGGACTTTGGTGATAATCAAACTTGTATCAAAATGATCTAGAGACAGAACAACTTCTCTGTGTAGCGTAGAGATGGAATACAATACTGGTCATGTGAGGGTAGTGACACCAAAGTACAATGTGTCATTGCACCATTATCTGAACTATTTTACTAGACAAAACAAAATTGTCTGGAATCTGAATTATCCTTTTGTTTGTTCATGTTATGAGTACAGTATGCTTCTCTTGTCTAATTCCAGTTGTGTTCCAAGGGGATTTATTTAGAATGATGTTTTGGTATTTAACATTACAAAGTAATTTATTTACATGATTGATTTGCACTTTGCAGTGCTATGAGGTGATGTTCAATAGTCCTTTTTCACTAAGTGATTCAAAATTTACATGTATGGATGTTTCTTACCCGGAGT
>JZLH01S0631011.1:0-10934 GCA_001188425.1 Eucidaris tribuloides | reverse complement strand
AAAGACAAAATATGCAATTAATCAAACCAAAAATTGATAGTCATAATTATTTCCAGTAAATGATAAAACAATTTTAAAATCACATAATGTCTACATTACAGTGTCCTGGTTAAAAAAATAAGTAAAATTCCCAAAGCCAAATCATCCCTTCTTGCAACAGGATGTGAGTTTTGCATCTTTACCTTCTTTTTTTTAAATTTAATTAGGAACTATAACACATAGGCATAGGTATGCACTAGATTTTGGAAGAGGAAGAAAGTAGACTATGAGAAATTAAATTTAGTACACTTGAAATTAGTAGTACACATTTTCTTTTATAATTAAGCCTCTAAATCAAATATTAGAGCTCTTTATCATGTTCTGAATTTGTTTTCTACAACATGTATCATTAACCTGTGGACTTTGGTGATAATCAAACTTGTATCAAAATGATCTAGAGACAGAACAACTTCTCTGTGTAGCGTAGAGATGGAATACAATACTGGTCATGTGAGGGTAGTGACACCAAAGTACAATGTGTCATTGCATCATTATCTGAACTATTTTACTAGACAAAACAAAATTGTCTGGAATCTGAATTATCCTTTTTGTTTGTTCATGTTATGAGTACAGTATGCTTCTCTTGTCTAATTCCAGTTGTGTTCCAAGAGGATTTATTTAGAATGATGTTTTGGTATTTAACATTACAAAGTATTTATTTACATGATTGGTTTGCACTTTGCAGTGCCATGAGGTATGATGTTCAATAGCCTTTTTCACTAAGTGATTCAAAATTTACATGTATGGATGTTTCTTACCCGGAGACTTCAGTATGGACTCATTGGACTGTAGGGCCTACTCAAAGAATTCACTAAACTGCTATGAATAAATGAACTAAATACTTAGTATCCAGTCTGCATGCATTACTGTGGTTGGCAAACCACTGACAAGCTTTCAGGTTGTCAAGAACAACCTTTGTATATTAAAGAAGTAGGCCTATTCATAAAATGTGAATATGTTAGTAAACTCTACATGTGTAGTAATAATAAAGTGTAGCAGTCACAACTTCAGATTGCTAGTTAAAACAAAAAGATTATTAAACACTGAAAAGTAAAATCAATTACATGCATAGAAACAGGTTAATGAATAGCTCATTAAGTATCCATGAGAGAAGATATAGGCCTACACTATATGAACTAATTACATTGTATGCATTTAGAGAACTGTTGTATTTTCACATTTAGTGACAAAATCAACAATTCCGCTTGTAGAACTGTAGAACAATTTTACCATTATTCAGGATGTTTTTCCCTTCAACAAAATGAAAATATTTCCAAAATGAAATTATTTTTTATGAAATTTGATGACAGAAGAGGTATATTTTTACTATTCATCATTTTTCAAGAGGTTGGCAGCTCTGCAATTAGATGGGTGTGAATGACATCATTCAAATTCACACTTTGAAAACTTACATAACAAGAGTGTTGGATACAAATAATGGTTTTGTAATGAGTGACTTGGAAACATGTACAGTACACTAGTATTATGCAAAAGTTCTGTTGAAGCTTAAATAGTGAAAAGTAGGTCCAGGTATTTTATGCATATTTTGTTATTTATAAGGTGACTTTGACTACCAATGAAGATTATCGGATGTCTGGTAGATGTTTGTATCTGTGGAAGTGCCCCCACCCCCATGCTTAATTTCTTATCAGTGACACTTTAGCATGGAGAATTGTGTAGCTCGGATTTGTTAAAAAAATTGTGATCATTAAATTATGCCTTTAATTTCTTTTGCAGTGTTGATCACAAAAGTGGAAGCCGACACAAAATATTTTAACAAGAATGCCATCAAGTGTTTACCCAATGGAAAATGGAAATCCTGTATTATCGTTTGTTTACTTTTTGTTTGTTAATCAAGCATGTGGAATTGACATCAGCACTCCCGCTGGATATTAAAAGATAAAACGTGTACATGTAAGAAACGATTAAATATTTGATGTCTACAGTCTACAAAATGAGTGAAATAATATGAATTTGGTCTAATCTACTGTTCTTTATTGATTTGCCGAGTTGATGGACATGACATACACAATGAGAGACAAGATCACAAAAATGCAAGAATAAAGAAACTGAACAGAGACCACAAATTTTGTAGTTCAAAATTGAACAGTTTTATGTAGGTATGACAATTTCAATTTTTGATTTTGTCTTGTGTTCAAGTGTGATTTGTTCCTTGAAAGCCAGTTTCCATATGAATTTCTGATAAGCACCTGGTTTGGCTAGATTGGATCACATTTCTGAATCTGAATCATTTGATTACATGTAAGAAATGTTGGACTATCATTGTGGGTAAAGTGGTTACTGTGATTATTATTTTCCTTCCATTTCAACAAACACAAAAGGAAATGAAGAAAAAGAAGAAACCTTAAAGGCAGTGGATCTCATTTGCAAACATCCCCGCAGACCAGGAAAAGATAACCCATGCCCTAAGGCTATTGATGAAGGGCATGTCTGTGAAATCTGGGGGTCATTAATTACCTAGAATTTGAAAAATTTGAAAGAAAAACAATAGCCGTTTAGTGTACGTTCTATGGTAGGAATTATTTTCTCGCGAGAAAAAATTCAAATCAGAGTCTAACAGGTCACTATAATTTCACTAAAACTGAGTTTCTAGCTCCTTTATTTTGCTAAAGGTTCTCAGATGGCATTTTCTTCTAACTGCCATTTACGCAATGTTAATTTTTAGGCATGCAAAAGAGATGCCCTGCCTTTAATGTAGTAAACTAGATTTTTAAGTTGCTCTGTACATTTTAATTTTATTTACTCACATGAATTTTAAAGAGTATTTGGGACATTATGTACAGTGTACATTACTTGTAATATTGATGAGAGGATGGTGATCACTTACTGACCTGTTGTAAAAGTTGGGAAGTGAAAATATTGCAAGATCATGTAAAATATTCATCGCAAGAGTGCAATACAAGGCACACATTTGATGTACCCTTCCGTTCATTTCACCATAACTTGTGCGGAGTCTGTGACGCATTTCGTGATCTCACAACCGCCGTCAGCTGCCCTCTTTCGCAAATCCAGCGAGTAACGGCGGACGTAATTGGGCAGGAAGTCATTAATACATGTGTTGCATTTTCATTGTCTTCCATTAATTGCATTTCCCAGTTACACCTAGTCTCTGACCCTGCCATGGCATTACTCTGCACTTTCAATGAAGTCAATGATCATGGTCTCTAGTCTCATTTTAAGTCTTTAAAGATTGTGTCATTCACACGTCAAAAATCCATCATACATGTATCCAATGTGAAGATTAATATAAATAAACACCTCTCATATACCCCTTTCATATTGACAGCCGAAGTGGAGTTACTCCGGAGTCCTTTTCCAAATGACTCGGACGTCTTTTCAAAAAATCTGTGACATCAACGTGACGGGCTGTTCAAAAATTGTCCGATCAGCCGTTAGCCGTAGGTCGCGCGGAGTTTAGCCGTTTAACCAATCAGTGCGCTCCGCTGGTCTTGCGACGGTACACATAACCACAATTCGCAATTTGAGCAAAATTTAAACTCACGGAAAGAACAATATTCTGGTAACATGTGGTTATTAGTTTTTCTTATACACAAATTCGTGACGTATGGATCTCAAACTTTCAACACACCATTTGTAAGTACTAATCTACCGTTTGGTATTGATAATGAACTTAATGAAGGGAAGTAATGGACTTGCAAATCCCTGACACAATCTTTAAGACACTACTAACATTGTGGAAGCCCCACATAAGAAATTATCAAATTCGGTCCGTTGAATATCCGACGGCTGACTTTAATGATAGTGTTTGCATAGACAAATATACGCACTCAAACGGAAAATTTTATACAGTTATTTGCTGTCACTAGCAAAACATATGCAAATTAAATATTGGCACATTAATTTATGTCCTATGGACAAGAAGTATAACACAATAGTATTCAGGAAAACTGGATTGGTCGCTCATTGTTTTGAACTGCAATTTTGTTCAGGGAGGGAGGGGGGTGGACCCCGAGATTTTTGACTATATTTCACATTATAGCATCCTAAGGGTTAGTGTTAAGGTTATCTGAGCTATAACTCGTCAGAAAGACCAGACTTGCAAATCCCAAACTCAATCTTTAAACAGTATTAGCTCACCAACCTGAATTAACATACACATACAGTGGTGCACATGATTGATTTCAGATGTTTTTGAATTAATTTTTGTTTTTTAATCAATTCTGCCAGACATTTGATATCTTTGCAGGTCAACTGGAAATCAGTGAGTAAACAATTAATAGAAGAAAACTAGATATTATGTTTGCAAATCAAGAGAACAGAAAAAACACAACAACGACAAAACAGAATCTTTGATTTTACATTGATTATGACTGTACTTACAGATGTAACCATAATTTTTTTTAAAGAGGGGTATTAAAAAATCTTTGCAAACCGATGAAAATAAGGTGTCAAATCTGAGAGAAAACTTCTATGTTGCAGATCGATGTGACAAGCAGAAAAGAGTAAGACCAAGTCTTGTCTTTGGTAGAAATCTATGCAACAAGGTTTTCACCTGTCAAGTCTGTTTTGTGGTTCAAATTGATGTGACATGCAAAAAGTCTTCAAGTTTGTTCTGTGGTGGAAATCGCTACAACAAGCAAAATATTTAGAAACGTCAAGTCTATATTTACACTGGTTTCATTATCCTTATCCAAATTTGTCTTTTCTAAAAGGAGACATTTTCTGAAAATGGGGTGTTAAACATTCTTCTTTGCAAAAGGGAGTGTTTGAACACCCCCCCCCTCCTCCCCCTCAGTACACCTACATGTATGACTGTACTTGTGGTTCATGCCAGCATGCTTGGCTTGGCAGCTGACCACCTTTGCAGCATGTTGTTTCTACCTGGTAGTCTTTCTAGGCATTTCCTCATCATGGCCTTGAAAGGGGTACACTGGGGCCGGAACATTGGAGTCATCAGTTGTCCTTACAAAAAAACTGTACAAATATGACATATTTTCCAGCTTATGAAAATATCAGAAAGTTATTCAAAAGATGTTACAAAGAGCAATCCTTGGAAATACTGTTTTTAGTTACCCACAATTTTACATGAGGCATTTACTGAGCAGTTTTTCATGTTTCATATAGGCCTATATGACAGTGGGGTGTGGTGTCTGAAATGTTACATCATGGTGTACTGTGGCTCCATGTTTGCTCCAGCCAGTGAAAACTTCCTATGTACATGCTTGTGAAGTTCAGTTCATTCTATACTGTACACGATTTGCCCCTTGGCATGCTAGTATGTACATTTATTTTACTCGAAGAACGGAATGAAGATGTTTTAATTCCAAGGCTAATCCGATGAATCACTTAACGATCCAGTCATAATCTGCGACAACATCGTCAGCGGGTTGGGGGTGAGGCGGAATCTAGCCCAAGGTCAGGATTGTTGTGGTGATTCAGAACATTGTGATCAAGAATCATGTGATGACGAAGTATCTCCCTGACTCTCATTGCGTGAGTTTTGGAATGATCGTCAAGATCTCTGAAGATGAGGAAATCAGTTTAATCTGTTCAGTAGAGAAGCATGAGAGAAAAAAGTGAACTCATGCATCTCCTATTTCACTTTCTGCTCTACAATTTTAGAAAACTTACTAATTCTAATTGCAGATCTAAAACAAGGAAAAGAGTTTAATCTGTTCAGTACAGAAGCATGATAGTGTAGTAAAAGAAAGTAACCATGTGGATTAGCGTGAACTCATTTGGCTCCTCATCCACTTTCTGCTGTACACTCACAAATTTACTTCTGTTAAAGGAACCGTAAAGTCACAAGTCGTGGGCGTTTGGACCTGGCCCGACTCGGGTAATATTCGGGAATGCCAGTTTACTTTCGGAAAACGAGCGCGCAGGAATTGTGTGCAATTCCCTATGCAGCACGTATTCACCCGAAGAAAGGCAAACTAAGCCCAACTGACCATAGATACTATGAACTGACCCTCATCGGCAATTCTGTTCGCAGCTCCACGATTGTTGTTACGCACCACTGAACTCTACACTACGTAGCATAGAGTTCAGTGTTACGCACTGCCTTGCAATAGGGGCAAGCCTAAGATAAATAAACGTACATGGATTACGAGCGGCGCGTCCCTTTAACTAGAATAATTGCAGAAGTAAAACAAGGAAAAGATTTTAATCTGTTCAGTAAAGAAGCATATTATTGTGTATAAGGGGGAAAAAATAAATGGATTTGTGTGAACTCATGTAGCTTCTCTTTCACTTTCTGTTGTACTTTAATACAAAAAATTACAAATTTTCTTTTGTTAACTAGAAAAATTGCAGAAGTAAAACAAGGAAAAGAATTTAATCTGTTCAGTAAAGAAGCATGAAAGTGTGTATTAAGGAAAAATAATGATTTAGATTTAAATGTACGTGAAGTCATCTACTGTAGCTTTTCTTTTACTTTCTGCTGCACTTACAAAACTTACAAATTTTCTTCTGTTAATTAGAATAATTTACAGAAGTAAAACAAGGAAATGAGTTTGATCTGTTCAGTAAAGAACTTTGATGGTAAGTACATACATTTTTAGGGTCAAGAAAAAAAAATAATGGGGATTTACACTTTGTACATGTACATCTCATTTACCACTTTCTGTTGTTTGCAAAACTCACAAATTCTCTTCTGTAACTAGAATATTTTCTAAATAAGAATAACAGTAGAGACACAAGCATGTGTATCTAACCAAACTACAGTCCTCCTTAGCCTAACTTTTTAAACTGCTTCTTTTTAAAGATTATATCAAAGAAGTCTATAAACTAGACTAAAATTGAGTCTGAAATGTAAGACTAGGCACCTGGAATTTGTTTCTCTAATTTGGGAATTGAGATGACCTGAAAAGTTTGTGAACTATTGTAGACTACATATACTTTCTGCTTTGCCTTACATTGTTTATATCTTCATGGACACGGCACATTTTTCCAGAGCATAACACCTGCATCTGAAGCACGCCTACATACATGTTTGTAGCATTAATATTTATTTTACACACCTTCGATTGAAAGAGAAA
This sequence comes from Eucidaris tribuloides, assembly GCA_001188425.1. Classification (NCBI taxonomy): domain Eukaryota; kingdom Metazoa; phylum Echinodermata; class Echinoidea; order Cidaroida; family Cidaridae; genus Eucidaris; species Eucidaris tribuloides. Next base: position 3,873 of record JZLH01S0631011.1, on the reverse strand, counting down.
GAAAAACTATTATTACAGTCTGCACACAGTTAATGCTACAGTAGGCCAGGCCATACAAAACCATAATCCATTGTGAAAAAACACAGTTAAATTCAGTTATTTTTTTTTCTATTGTCTGTTGTCATCACATGACTACACACAGCTGTAGCTCATTGAAGGGTATGAACCTCACGCTCGGACTTCATACAGTTAGTCAATACCAAGCGGCATAGCAAGGGCCTAGGGTGCGGTTGTATGAACCAGAATTTCTCCCTGACTTGTAGTTGTTGAAAACAGCATGACCGGGGATGATCCTCAACTTGGGCTGAAACTATTCTAGAATCAAGTAAACTATGCAAGGATTCTGCTGTGAAAACCTTGTGGGCAAATGCTGGCTCATTTTTGAAATACATGTAACTACTGTCAATATCCCTTTTTCCAGGCAAATCTGTTGTACATGTATAGGCTACATGTAGCTTTCTATTGGATTTATTTCTCTCAGGCCTCAAAAGAAATAAGATACATGAAGGCCTACTGGTTTCATGCTTGATTCTCAAACAAATTAAAGACAAATCCTTTCAACTGGGAGATCCACTCCAGCTGGTGTATAGTTGGTATATGCTTCAACTCATTTGGTTTTTTTTAGGAATTTTCAAGTGTTACCTATCATATCATTAACCAAACTCAAATTATAATGCATTTTATTTTATTTCAACTCATTTGGTTCTTGAGGCATTTTCAAGAGTTCCCAATCATGTCATTACCCAAATTATTAGTGCATTTTAGTGAATACTACACTGGAGTAAAAATAAGGGTGACTGTGAGGTGATAGAGTGATCGGGGAGGGGTACTAGGGGTTGAAGTAGCCTTTTGACAAGGCATTGTGGGTGTGGGTTGCCCCTCATGCCATTAAGCCTCTGAGCAGTAGTTGTATCTCGTGCGCCTAAAAAGAGACTAATTATAATGCCTACACTCCTGGCACACGGGGAGATTGGCCGTTCGCCCCTCGCGTGCTTTGTCACTGGGGTTAGCGCGGTTAGTCTCGTTCCAGGCGCTAGTGGGGTATTGCGCTGACGGGGGAAATCATTCAGCCCCGAGGCCTTGATCAAAGGCTAGGGTTGAAGTAGCCCCTCCCCCAATATATTTCAGTGATCTGACTTTGTGCTGTTTTGTGCATGGAGGTAGACCTCCATGCTCTATGGCAGTCTTGTGATCAGACACATTGAAGACCTTGGATTGTGCCGTCTGTAATTCATTAGTGTTCTGTGATAAATGTAATGTTTCTGATTACACTCTCATGACTGATATCAAAATATTTCAACCTCAACAGTCATATTTCTTTTGTCATTCAAATCACAACGTAATGACTGTTGCCCCTCCAGAGTTTGTCCAAGTATCAAATACAAGATCGCAGATTATGTTATTCCTTTTGTGTGTAATAATCAACATACTTGTAGGAAATGATCACTGGTCTGACACTGACAGACTGGCAGACTAGAAGTGAGACTATTCGAAGGGCGCGGTACAAACTCAAGTGCCTCACGTGCTTGTCATTGTTGTGATTTGGTATGAATAGAGAGATGTCTTGACGCATGGGTGCCCAGGTGACTAAACTGAGAATTCTGAAAGTGCGTTGTTTCACAATGTCCGGTGCAGAACTTACACATACATGTAGCAATAATTTGCTTGCCAAAAGGTGTTGGTTTCAGTGAAAACTGTATAGTGATGGTACTTTCATATGCCTTTTTATTTCCTTGATGCAACAATTACATTCTGTGCATACATGTACTTCCCAGTTTTGATTGAATGACGATCATGGCAAGTTCACCGTTTAAACTGGACAATGTATTTTAAAGAAGGTGGTAAATAGTGAAATTGATATGCAATTTAGGATGAAATTCAGGGGTCGGCCTTGTTTTATTACAACAAATATGAATTTTAAAACAGAGAAGCAAGAATATCATGTCCACCATATTTGCGTTCTAAGTTTTCACAGCTTACTCGTGTTATACCGCCATAATTTGGTATGGGACCTGTGCATTAAATCAACATACGTCTCAACCAAGTCCACTTGTGTCCGAAACACTGGCCAGCAGTGTTATGCTGCTTATGCATTTTGATATTATGTTAAATACATCAGCAATGATTAAAGGCACACAACCAGAGTACAGAGGGACTGAAGCTTTTGGTCTACATGTACCTTATAGAGGGTTTGACAAATGGCGTAATGGTGTCGAAAAGAATTCTAGGCGGGTCTGTATCTGAGCTACATAGTAGTGTTTGAATGGACAAATAAACACCCTAGAATACAAAAGTTTGGAAAGTAATGCTGCCACTGGCAAAATAATGATTATAAATAAAAAAAAAAAAAAAAAAAAAAAAAAAAAAAAAAAAAAAAAAAAAAAAAAAAAAAAAAAAAAAAAATAAAAAAAAATAAAAAAAAAAAAAAATAAAAAAAAAAAAAAAAAAAAAAAAAAAAAAAAAAAAAAAAAAAAAAAAAAAAAAAAAAATAAAAAAAAAAAAAAAAAAAAAATAAAAAAAAAAAAAATACAAAAAAAAAAAAAAAAAAAAAAAAAAAAAAAAAAAAAAAGAAAAAAAAAAAAAAAAATGAAAATATGAATATAAAAAGCCTAGATATACACACAGTAAGTCTATGGGAGGAAATGGGCAGGTGAATCTGGTCAACTTAAGATCTTTACTTGTTTAAATAATCATTTTGAAATTACAATTTTTTAGGGACTAGTGATTTTTCCGTTTCCAAAAATCTGGAATTCCGTTTCAACTTGTCTGAAAAATGGAAATTCCTTTTACCATAGACATATATGAAAAAAATCGCAAAAACAATTACCGTTCTACATAAAACTTGACACAAATATTTCTCAATGTTTCTGTGTTTTTGTGTCAACTTTTTCTAATTTTTGTTCTGAGTTTTGTGCTTTTTCCTTTCAAAAGGAAAAATTTGGAGAAAAAAGAGGTTTTCCGTGATTTTCCGTTTGAAAACTCATTTTCCGTTTCAAATTGTGATTTCTGGAAATTCCATCCGTTTTCCGTTATCGCGGAAAATCACTGTCCCTAAATTTTGTCAGGGCTTCATTTTTAGACCTTATCAAAGACACTTGGAGCATGGAGGATTCATAATTATGTAGCTCACATTTTTTAAAACTGTGGTCAATGTTAGTATTCAGAGAGATGTAGGCCTACATGTATGTAACATTTGGTTCATGTCACGGAGGTTCTTCCTCCATGTTCATGCAGAATCAGTTCTCACTGTCCACAGAAGGGAAGCATGGCAAGTCTTTTGATTTGACTGAATGCCAGCTGCATTGAACCTGTGAGTGATGGTCACGTTCTAGTTAATAGGCTTTGATTATGACCTTGCAAATATCCAGGTCATGACTACTGTTGATGTAAATTGCACTTGTGGATGTGTATTATCTCCCATGACACGCATGAATGCACACACACACACACACACATGTAATCACCTTCGACCGAGGACGTACAACTTTTAATGTGAGTGTGTCTGTGTGAGTGTGTGTGAGGGAGTGTGTGTTTGTAACGGTAATAACGAGGACACATACAGCCATTTTTACCTATTAAATAAGAACGAAACTTCTGACAACTGCGGACGTATACATTACAGTACACAACCTCTAAATGCGGACGTTCTCTATATACCCCCAGACTTTGCTTCCTGGTTGTAATGCCGCATAAGCACCTCAATTACAACAAGATCTAAAAACGTGGACCGTCCCCCCTGGAAGGTACTGTGTACGTCCGCGGTTGTACAGTAAAATTAATCCAAAACGTCCACGGTTGGAGGCGATTACAAACTCACACACACAAACACACACACACACACACACTCGCACGCAATTACGAAAAGATCAAAAG